>JAUMJK010001907.1:5000-56478 GCA_033558105.1 Coccyzus lansbergi | reverse complement strand
GCCTCGTGGCCGTTAAGCGGTACCGCAGCCCGGGGCGAGGGCGGGACGGGACGACCCCCAGGGGCGGGAGAGCCGGGACGGGAGGGGCGGGGCTGGGCAGTCCTTGGGGCGGCTTGGATCCTCGTGCAGCCTTTCGGGACTGCTCTGCTCTTCGCTGCCCTTCGGCCGACGGGTGCTGGAGCTGGGAGAGGGGCAGCGACCCCCGTGCGCCCCCAGGGCCCCAGCGTGAGCGGCTCGAGCGGGGCTGGGCTCGGGTGAGTGAGAGGCGCCCGGAGAGGTGGAGGGAGCGGCGCGGGGGAGCTGTGTGTGTCCGGCGGCGCCGCTCGGGGCTCGCTGTCCGTGAGCCGCGCTCCGCCCGGGGCCGGGACGTGTTTGGCTGCCCCCGGGGCTCGGGCTGAGGGGCGGTCGGGGCTGTGTCTGCGCTCGGCCTGCGTCCCCACGGGGTGGGAAATCCCCGCTTGGGAGGGGGAGGAAGGAGGCGGGGAAGGGCAGGAGGGGTGGGAGGGGGAAAGCAGGGGGGAGCAGGGGGCAAAATGGGAGGAGAAGCGGGGAAAGAAGGAGGGGAAGGAGCGGAAAGGGAGGGTTGGAAAGCACTTTAGTGTTGTCAGTCTAGAGAGAGCAAGAGGGGGGCGGGGTGGTCACTTTTTGGGGTGTCGGGCGCGGTGGCAAGAGCTGCAGGGGCAGGGGGGGCTCATTTCAAGCAGGGTTACTTGGAGTATTTTGCCCTAACAGCTCCTTCCTTTTGCTTTGATAGCCTTAAGCTCGATCATGGTGAGGATGGGACCGAGTGCCTGTGGGTTAAAATCAGAGGAGCCCTCAAGAAGGTGGATATTGTGATGGAGTCTATTACAGACCACCCAGACAAGGAGAAGCAGCTGGTGAGCTCTTCTCTAAGCAACTGGGGATCATCTCAAGGTTGCTACCTCTTGTCCTCATGGCAGACTTCAGTCTTCTGGATATCTGCTGAAAAGACAGTACAGCGGAGAGAAAGCAGTCTAGGAGGTTCCTGGAGTGTGTGGAAGACAACTTCCTCACGCAACTGGTGAGTGAGCTGCGAAGGGAAGTTGCCCTCGTGGACCTGCTCTTTGTGAACAGAGAAGGCCTTGTGGGGGATGTGGTGGTAGGAGTTCGCCTGGGACAAAGCGATCACGAGATGATGGGGTTTTCTGTTCTAGGTGAGGTGAGGAGGGGGATTAGCAAGACAGTCACATTAAACTGCCAGTGAGCAGACTTTGTACTGTTCAGAAGGCTGGTTGTCAAAGTCCTGTGGGAGACAACTAGAAATCAAATTGGCTAAGTCTGTGAAAGGTAAAAAAAAAAAAATCATTCCATAAATACATTAGCAATAAAAGTAGGATTCGGGAGAATATTCAGTTCCTATTGGATGCAGAAGGAACAACAGTGACAACAGGGGATGAGGGCAAGGCTGAGGTACTTAATGCCTTCTTTGCCTCAGTCTTTAATAGTAAGGAAGGTTGTTCCCTCTGTGTACAAACCCAGGAGTTAGAGGAGCAGAATGAGGCTTCCATGATCCAAGAGGAGATAATCAGAGCCTTGCTTGCCCAGCTAGACACCCACAAGTCCATGGGGCCAGATGGGATCCACCCAAGGGTATTGAGGGAGCTGGTGGATGTGCTGCCAAACCCCTTTCCATCATCTTCCAGCAGTCCTGGCTGACTGGGGCAGTTCCACTGAACTGGAGGCTGATGTTGTGCCCATCTATAAGCAGGGATGCAGGGAGAATCCAGGGAACTCCAGGCTTGTCAGTCTGACCTCAGTGCTGAGAAAACGCATGGAACAGGTGATCTTGAGTGCTATTATGAGGCACATGCAAGAGAACTGGGTGATCAGGCCTAGTCAACACGGGTTCATGAAACGCAGGTCTTGCCAAACTAATCTGATCGCCTTTTGTGACAAAGTGACCTGCATACTGGACGAGTGGATGTAGTCTTGGACTTCAGTGGAGCCTTTGATGCAGTTTCTTGCAGCATTCTGCTTCAGAAACTGTCACCTCTGGACTGGACAGGTGGCATGAGGCCCCTCACCTCAAGAAGGATGTTGAGGCTTTGGAGCGAGTCCAGAGAAGAGCAATGAAGCTGGGGAAGGGGCTGGAGAACAGGCCTTATGAGGTACGGCTGAGAGAGCTGGGGGTGTTTAGCCTGGAGAAGAGGAGGCTGAGGGGAGACCTCATTGCTCTCTACAACTACCTGAAAGGAGGTCGTGGAGAGGAGGGAGCTGGGCCCTTCTCCCAAGGGACAGGGGACAGGATGAGATGGAATGACCTCAAGCTCCTCCAGGGGAAGTTCTGGCTGAACATCAGGATAAAATTGTTGACAGAAAGGGTTATTGGGCACTGGCAGAGGCTGCCCAGGGAGGTGGTTGAGTCACCTTCCCAGGAGGGGTTTAAGGAACGGGTGGACAAGGTGCTGAGGGACATCATTTACTGACTGATGGGAATGGTTGGACTTGATGATCCAGTGGGTCCTTTCTGACCTATGGATTCTATGATTCTTTCTGTTTTGTCCACAGAGAATCTGACAGAAGTATTGATGATGGGAGAGCTCCTGTGGGATCCCGAGGCCTCCTTAGAGAGAGAGGAAGAAGTGGCATGGCGGTGCCCTCCAAGGCAGCAGCTTTCAGGTATGTGGCTTTCTCAGGACTCACTCCTCTTTGATAATCACCATCGATCATGTTGACGACGTGAGCCGGAGTGTTCTCTGCTTTGTGTTAGCATGTGACAGCATTGCATTCAGTGAACTCTGGATTGAGACAACAATATTAGGGTGCCAGAGGCTTCGCCAGCCGAACCTGTGCACGCCACATGCCATAAACATGTCGCATGCTAAGGCCACGCCACACACATGCAATTCAGCCCCTGCGCACATTGTGCTGCCCCCATGCACACGCCATGCATATGCCAGGCTAGTACCACAATCACCCCATGCACATGCTTTGAATATGCAGGCAGCATGACACTCATGCCCCAGAGCGCTTGTACATATCGCAATATGCCACACAGGCCATGCACATGTTATGTACATGCTGTGGACATGCCATCCACACACAAGGCATACGCTAGCACACACCATGAGGATGACACACCAGCCATGCACATGCCACGCACATGCCTTGCACACACAAGGAACATACCACACACATATTGCATATGCAAGCAACATGCTACACATACGCCACTGCTTCCATGCCCATTCCAGGCTCATGCCACAACAGTAAAGCGCATGTCACGCACACACCTTCCACATGCAGGCAACATGCCATGCACACCATACACTCCATGTGTATGTTATGTGTGGGCCATGTACATACCATACACATACCACACACACACCAGACGCACTGCAAGCACACCGCACACACACTGAGAGGGGAAGGGGAGATTTGGAAGGTGCTTTTATGTTGTTAATGTAGAGAGAACCAGGAGGGCGGTCGCTTCTTTGATTCCCTTCTATAACCAGGCTTCTTTGCATTTAAAACCTTTCTGTGTCACAGCATTTTACAACGGTGCAACATCCGTTACGCTTGCTGCAGAGCCTCTTGGTTCAGACATTTCTGTTTCCAGTTACACAGGATACCTGTATAACCTTCTCTTCTATTTTGAGGTTTAACATCTTTTTAGACTTCTTTTTAGTGTTTGTGTTAAACTATGTCCCATAACAGCGGTACGGAAGGGGAATTGTTGCATTCTTAACAGTGACTGCAGAGTTAAGGTACCTCAAGTGCCTCGGGGATATGCAGACATGCCACTTAAAAGTCCCTCATCTTTGCAGAGCTCTATGGAACCTTCCCATCTCCCTCATACGCTCACAGCAGAAGAAGAGGAGGGCACCCACGGGTGAAACAGAAGCGATTACTGTTCAGGTGAGAGGAGAAACGTTCACTTTGTGGCTCTGTGTGCGGGTGATGTTAGTGATGCCGACTCCTGGTTTGGGAAGTGGCTTCCGTTTGTTCCTCTCTGGATGAGGGCTCGGTGTATCAGCCCGGCTTCTGCGCCAGTGGCATGATTCTGTCATTGATCACATCATTGTTCATTGTGCGTGGCTGGGGGGATTGGGGGTGTTTGTCTGTTTTTGTACTTAAGCTCCGAATGTCACCTGTAACTGGATAAATGAGTCTGTTAGCATTGTGATGGTATTCGAGGCAGCATTAAAAATTCCTTAACATATTGTGCACATCTCTCTCTCCTCGCAGCCCCAAAAGCCAGTCTGGAGAATGTCCTTGCTGCAGAAAGGACAGCCTTGACCTTCCTTGACCTTCCTTGGCCTTCTCCAACCGTCTCCGACCTTGATAACGCGAGCTGGAGTGTTCTCCGGTTTGGGTTAGTGCATGTTGGCATCACGTTTAGCTAATGCCAGATTGAGATGACAATACTATGGTGCCAGGGACTTTGCCAGCCAAACCTCTGACTGTCTTGGAGTGACAGGAAGAGCTAGAGGAGCATGGTGGTCTCGGACCTGCCTGGTACAGCTCGGAGCTTGCCGGGCACTGGGGAGTTGGGCGCAGTGGCAGGAGTGTCGGTTGGGGGTTCATTTCAAGCACAGTTACTTGGAGTACTTTGCCGTAACAACTCCTTCCTTTTGCTCTGTCAGCAGAAAGAACCCGACAGAAGTGTTGGTGATGAGATAACCCCTGCAGGATCCTGACCCCTCTCCAGGGAGAGGGAGAGAAGCGTCGTGGCAGTGACCTCTGGGCGAGCAGCATTCAGGTACGTGGCTTTCTCGGGACTCGTCTTTGCTAATTACCATTGACCGAGTTGATGGAGTGAGCCAGAGCGTTCTCTGTGTCCAGCTAGTGCGTGATGGCATCGCCATGCCAGATTGAGATGACAGTAGTAGAGTGTGATGTGCTTCACCATCCGAACCTGTGCGAAGGGAAGCGTTGCTTGCAACGTGGGGAACAAAATTATTCGTGGCGCCAGCAACAAAAAGGGAACTATGAAGTAACCCCAAGAGGGATTATGTGAGAGCACACTAAAGGAGCCAGTGTTGCTGTTGAGCTGCCTTCAGACCGTTCTTTCAAGTTTCCCTGTTGCAAACTGACTTCAAGTTAACTTTGCAGCTGCTCTGAAAAAAGCTGCCAAACCCAGCGAGCAAAACCAGCCCTGCAAATGACAGAGGCAGCCCTGCCGAGCTGGCTGGGTTTCTGAGCTCTACAAGCGTAGTCTTGGGATCGGAATGAGCACCGATGATCCCCCCCACTGCCAATTTCACCCTCGTCAAACCTGCAAACATTTACTTCCTTTAACTTTGATTGCTGTTTTCACAGGTTCACGAGGCAAACACGGTGTGCGAATAAATACCACAGCGTAGGAGTGAAGCGCGGCAACCGGCCACTGACCATGCCAAAGCCTCCTGATGTTTCAGGTAGATGCTGGCGCAGATGGGCGTGCGTGTGATTGTAGGAGGGGAGTCTTGTCATTCTCCGCTCTCTTGACAGGCAGAGAAGAGTGGGAGCTTTTGCTTTTGTGCGGCTGCTCGGTCTCGATCTTACACTCGGCTCCGTTCTTGTTATGCTTGACATGCGGGCAGGGGCGAGCTCCATCTGAGGCACGGCACATGGAAAGTGCCGTGTGGTTTCCGTGGTCTCGCTTTGCGTTCAGGCATCTTGTCCTCTGGAAGCCAAACCAGGCTTTGTTCCTTTCTATAAATATCATGTGCCTGAACTAAACCAAAATTCCTCACCCGATCGCTGCTCCTCTCTGCCAGGCTGAGTCCTTTTCCTGCAGAGGCTTTGGTGACAGGCACTTGTTGAACGGGCGCTGACGTGTGTGTCTGGAAGAGCTGCCTCGCCGTCGCACCTTTCACTTCCACACACGTGTTTCTTATGGACGGGGCAAGATGTTTTACCAGTTGGATTTCCTTCTTTGTTTTTTTTCTGGGTGCTTTGCCTTTTGCCTAGAGTTTCTGGTTATGGGATGATTTGTTGTTGTTCCTCATTCTGTGTGGAATGATGCATTGGCCCTAGGGTCTCTGCAGTCTCCACCAGGCACTTCGTGGGCGATAATACTCTGGAGTTAAGTTTGTCAGCCTAGGATAGGAAGTTGAGTCTATGGGTTGGTGGAAGTGTCGGCACTTTCGGGAGAGGGACATGTGTGTGTCGGCCCTTCCAGGAGAGGGACAAGTGTCTTCTGGCCCTTTCTGGAGGGGGACGAGTGTGTTTTCGCCCTTTCTGGAGGGGGACGAGTGTGTGTCAGCCCTTTCGGGAGAAGGGCCAGTGTATTTTGGCCCTTTCTGGAGGGGTACGAGTGTGTTCTGGCCCTTTCTGGAGGGGGATGAGTGTATTCTGGCCCCTTTTGGGAGAGGGACAAGTGTGTGTCGGCCCTTTTGGGAGGGGGACAAGTGTGTGTCGGCCTTTTTGGGAGAGGGACAAGTGTGTTCTGGCCCTTTCGGGAGGGGGACAAGCGCGTGTCGGCCCTTTCGGGAGGGGGACAAGCGCGTGTCGGCCCTTTCGGGAGGGGGACAAGCGCGTGTCGGCCCTTTCGGGAGGGGGACAAGCGCGTGTCGGCCCTTTCGGGAGGGGGACAAGCGCGTGTCGGCCCTTTCGGGAGGGGGACAAGCGCGTGTCGGCCCTGTCGAGAGAGCGGGAAGTGCTTGCATGCCTTGCACACACAAGCAGCATGTCACACATGCCACACGTGCCGTGCAGGCTGGAACTGGGAGTGGGACAACGCCACATGTCCCTCCCGTTCCCCCCAAACCCTCCTGCCTGGGGTGCTGTGCAGGGCCCAGGGGAGGGCAGTGATACATAGCCTTTCCTCTTATGTCTGCTCACTTTTTTTATTTTCTCTCTGACAGCTTTATTGGACTTGAGTTTTAGCCTCGTGACTTCGCATAAGAGGTGACTGAACGTGACAGGAAGACTGCTGGGAAAATGGCAAGAAGAGGATGGAGAAGAAACAGTGGAACACGCCCTTTAGAGTTTGCTGCTCGTCCCGCTGCTCAGAAATGGGAGTGTCTCTGAATTTGCTACTGCATGAGACAGATGAAAGAAGTTTAATAGAAGTTCAGTTCTATCTAAATGGTAGATGGGACTATGCTTATGTAAAACATATTGTATGAAACTATTCCCAATACACTTCAACGCACTGTGTCTCAGCACCTAGAATATGGAAGGAATCTTTTAATCTGTACAGTTTTTTAACAATGGTAATTGATGTTTAGTGGCTTAATAACATCTGTAATTTTATATAATTTCAGTCAAGCCTGGCTGTCATACACTGAGCTTTCAGTAAACCACCAAGATTTCATATTTAGGAGTAATTTCTTACCCATCCTAAGAGAGATGCTATAGTTTTTCTTGTTAAAAGGGTGGGTCTTGTTCAGAAACCTCTGAAGGTAATAGTTGGGTTGGTTAAGTCTGTACCACACCCATGGTCAGCAATTAGGTACAGGTGAAGGATTTGCCCCTTAAAAGGCCTCTTGATTTCGAGCTGACTCTCACCTGCAGCTCGAGCATTCAGTGAAGGAAGGGGCTGCAGAATCCTGCCTTCTTTCCTTTCTGCGCTGGGTTTTGAACAGTCATGTGGTTTTCTTCGTGGAGCATTTGAGCCACTGTCATGGTATCTTCTGTGAGATTCAGGTAATGATTTTGCTTGTGGATTTGCTTTTTAGTCTTAGAGTAAAATTGTTTTGCAATAAGGCAGCTTCAGATAAATGTTACCACAAACATTTGCAGCCAATGTTGTCTTTCTTTGTTCCTGCATTATTAGTAGAAATAGGGATTTTTTTTTTAGCTATTTTTTTTTAATCTACTGGGGCCCTAAGGGCTTAGGCTCAGCCTAAATAAGATTAGCTTGCCTTTATTGCCAGGATTTTTTTTTCTTAATCTACTTCAGTACCAGAGGACTCAGAGGAGGTAAATATGAGAGCAGTATGAAAAATACTTCTGGGGACAGTTAGTAAACTATTCACCAGTAGGGCTGTGACAACTGTACCAGGCAAGTTATTGGAAATGGTAACAAAGAACAGAATTAGAGGATATGGATAAGTGTGGTGTTTGGGGTAATCCTACTGCATGGATCCGTCAGAGTTTTTTTGAGGAAAACTGCAATCGTGTACATTAGGATAATTTGGTTGATGCTGCTTTATCTACTGTTTAGATGATGTTCTCTCAAGAGCAGGAAGAAACAGCTACTCCTATACACTAGCTAAAACTACGTATGGAGCTTTTTTGCCCCAGGTGGAACTGCTGAGTTCTGTTGACTTACTGAATGGGAGTGTCGGTGGGGGTGGGGGTTGGGGTTGAATTTCTGCCCTCTTTTGTGCTTTTCTGTTGGTGTTTAACTCCTGCTCAGAACTGAAAATGTTTTGAGTAGAGAGAACGTAAGAGGGTTTAGATGTAGTGCCTACTTCTACAAGAATTGTACTGTTATATATTTAGAAAATGTTTTCATTTATGTGGTGGCTGTTCCAAGTAGTTTTATGTAGAAAACCTTGTTTAAAAAGCAACAACTAGTGAGCTCTGGCAGGGGGGTTAAGGTTGTTCGGGCAGGGTAAATGAACGTGGTCCAGAAACACTGCTTTTTGGTCAAGTGAGTAAAATAGAAACTGAATAATGCTCTTCCTTGCCAAGCTGTGTGCGGCTCTGTGTTCCGTCGTGGAATTTCCTGTTGTGTGTTTTCAGTTTAGGAAAACAGATAATTTGGTTTACGCTTTGAGACAGCACTTGAGGGCAAGGGAGCCCACGAGGGCTGGGAGTTCCTCAAAAAGGAGATTCTGGCAGCTCAGGAGAAAACCATCCCCGTGTTCTGGAAAAAAGGCCAGCAGGGGAAAAAACCAGCTTGGTTAAGTAGGGAAATCTTGAGTCAAATTAGAAAAAAAAGGAAGATTTATAGGCTCTGGAAGGGGGGACAGGCCTCTTGGGGGGACTTCAGGAGGGAAGCGAGGCTATGTAGGGAAAAAATCAGAGGGGCTAAGGCCGAGCTAGAGGTCAGATTAGCTAAGTCAGCAAAAGACAATAAAAAATCTTTTTATAAGTATATTAACAGTAAAAGGAGGACAAGGGAGACCATGCAGTCCCTTTTGGACTCAGAGGGAACAGCAGTGACAGGGGACGAGGAGAAGGCTGAGGTACTTAATGCCTTCTTTGCCTCAGTCTTTAATTGTAAAGAAAGCTGTTCCCTCTGTGTAGATACCTGGGAAACAGAGGAGCAATATGAGGCTCCCATAGTCCAAGAGGAGGTGGTCAGAGCCCTGCTTGGCCAGCTGGACACCCACAAGTCCATGGGGCCAGATGGGATACATTCTAGGGTTTTGAGGGAGCTGGCGGATGTATTGGCCAAACCCCTTTCCATCATCTTCCAGCAGTCCTGGAAGACTGGGGAGGTACCTCTGGACTGGAGACTGGCTGATGTAGTTCCCATTTACAAGAAGGGTCGCAGGGAGGATCCGGGGAACTACAGACCAGTCAGTCTGACCTCAGTGCCTGGGAAAGTCATGGAACAGGTGATCTTGAGTGCTATCATGAAGCACTTACAAGAGAAGCGGGTGATCAGGCCCAGTCAACATGGGGTTACCAGAGGCAGGTCCTGCCAAACCAACCTGATCGCCTTCTATGACAAAGTCACTCGGCTGCTGGATGAAGGAAAGGCTGTGGATGTGGTCTTTCTGGACTTCAGTAAAGCCTTTGACACAGTTTCTCACAGCAATCTGCTGCGGAAACTGTCAGCCTCTAGCCTGGACAGACACACACTCTCCTGGGTAGAAAACTGGCTGGATGGCCGGGCCCAGAGAGTAGTGGGAAATGGTGTTAAGTCCAGCTGGAGGCCAGTGACAAGTGGTGTCCCCCAGGGCTCAGTGCTAGGTCCAGTCCTGTTCAATGTCTTCATCAATGACCTGGATGAGGGCATTGAGGGTACCCTTAGCAAGTTTGCAGATGACACAAAGCTGTGTGCAAGTGTGGATCTGCTGGAGGGTAGGGAGGCTTTGCAAAGGGACCTGGACAGGCTGGACCGCTGGGCAGTGTCCAACAGCATGAGGTTTAACGCGGCCAAATGCCGGGTCCTGCACTTGGGGCACAACAACCCTGAGCAGAGCTCCAGACTGGGAGAAGCCTGGCTGGAAAACTGCCAGGAGGAGAGGGACCTGGGGGTGTTGGTCGACAGCCGACTGAACATGAGCCAGCAGTGTGCCCAGGTGGCCAAGAAGGCCAATGGCATCCTGGCTTGTATCAGAAATGGTGTGACCAGCAGGTCCAGGGAGGTGATTCTCCCTCTGTATTCAGCACTGGTGAGGCTGCTCCTTGAATATTGTGTCCAGTTCTGGGCCCCTCAGCACAAGAAGGATGTTGAGGCTCTGGAGCAAGTCCAGAGAAGAGCAATGAAGCTGGTGAAGGGGCTGGAGAACAGACCCTATGAGGAGCGGCTGAGAGAGCTGGGGTTGTTTATCCTGGAGAAGAGGAGGCTGAGAGGAGACCTCATTACTCTCTACAACTACCTGAAAGGTGGTTGTGGAGATTAGGGAGCTGGCCTCTTCTCCCAAGTGACAGGATGAGAGGGAATGGCCTCAAGCTCCGCCAGGGTAGGTTTAGGTTGGAGATTAGGAGGAGGTTTTTCACACAGAGGGTCATTGGGCAGTGGAATAGGCTGCCCAGGGAGGTGATTGAGTCACCTTCCCTGGAGGTGTTTAAGACACGGGTGGATGAGGTATTGAGGGACTTGGTTTAGTGTTAGATAGGAATGGTTGGACTAGAAGATCCGATGGGTCCCTTCCAACCTGGTTGTTCTGTGATTCTGTGATCGAAATACTTTGCTGCGCTGCTTTTCTGATAGTACTCTCAGGATAATAATCGTGAGGGTTTTTTTTTTTTCCATATTTTATGTATTTTATTACATGATATTTCAGACTACAGTGCCTAACAAAACTGCTACAATTTTACTGTAAACAGCTCAGCCCTAACTTGGCATCTGCCATTTCTAGAAGTTGTTCCAAAATCATCATGTGGCTTGGCACAGTTAAATACAATTGGCAATCTCTATTCTGTAAAGGTACTTAATGGAGCCATTGTGCAGAGTGAACTGGTTTTCACATTGGGATGCAGTGAGGTTTATACAAGTTAGGGTCGGTGTCAGGAGTCAGTGTTGGGGTCAGGGTCGGGATTAGTGTCAGGGTCGAGGTCAGGGTCAGGGTTAGTGTCAGGGTCGGGCTGGGGGTCTGGGTCGGGTTCAGTGCCAGGGTCAGGGTTGGGGTCGGTGTCGGAATAACGGTCAGGGTTGTCGTCAGGGATCAGGGTCGGGGTAAGGGTCATGGTCGGGGGTTGGGGTAAGGAGTCAGGGTGGGGTTCAGGGTCGGGGTCAGGGTTAGAGTTGGGGTTAGTGTCAGGGTCAGAGTTGGGGTTAGTGTCGGGGTCAGGGTCGGTGTCGCGGTCAGGGTTAGAGTTGGGGTTAGTGTCGGGGTCAAGGTCGGTGTTGGGATTTGGGTTGTGGTCAGGGTCATTGTTGGGGTCAGAGTTAGTGTCAAGGTCGGGGTCAGGATTGGGGTCAGGGGTTGGTGTCGGGGTCAGGGTAAGGGTCAGGGTTGGGGACAGGGTCAAAAGGTCAGGTCAAAAGGTCAGGGTCGGTGTCCGGGTCATGGTCAATGTTAAGGTCAGCGTGAGGGTTAGGGTTGGGGTTATTGTCAGGGTTGGTGTCATGGTTGGGGTCAGGGTTTGGGTTGTGGTCGTGGTCAGGGATAGGGGTCAGCGTCGTGGTCAGGGTATGGGTCGCGGTCAATGTCGGGGTCAAGGTCGGGTCGGGGATCAGGGTCGGGGTCACGGGTCAGGGTTAGGGTTGGGGTCTGGGTCAGTGTCAGGGTAAGTGTCAGGGTTCTGGTCAGGGTTGAGGTCAGGTATAAAAGTCAGGGATGGGGTTAGGGTTAGTGTCAGGGTTGGGGTAAGGGTTGGGCTCAGTGCCGAAGTCCGGGTCAGGGTCAGGATCAAGGTTAAGGTTGGGGTTGGTGTCAGGGTTGGTGTCAGGGTCGGGGTCAGCGTCGGGGTTGGTGTCAGGGTCGGGGTCAGGAGTCAGGGTCGGGGTCAAAAGGTAAGGTCAAAAGGTCAACAGGTCAGTCCAAAAGGCCAGGTCAAAAGGTCAACAAGTCAGGCCAAAAGGTCAGGGTTGGTGTCCAGGTCAGGGTTGGTATCAGGGGTCAGGGTTGGGGTCAGTGTTAGTGTCAGGGTCAGGGCTAGTGTCAGCGCTGGTGTCAGGATCAGGGTCAGGATCAGGGTCAGGGATCAGGGTCGTGGTCAGGGTCAATGTTAGGGTCAGGGGTCAGAGTTGGGGTCAAGGTTAGGGTTGTGGTCGAGGTCAGGGATCAGAGTCAGGGATGGGGTTAGGGTCAATGGGGCGTTGGTGTTGGGGTAAAGGTCAGGGTTGGGGTCAGGAGGAGTCAGGGACGGGGTCGGGTTCAGGGTCAGCATTGGGGTCAGGGTCGGGGTGAAGGTTAGGGTTGTGGTCAAGGTCAGGGATGGGGTTAGGGTCAGTGTCGGTGTCAAGGTTGGGGTCGGTGTCAGGAGTCAGGGTTGGGGTCAGAATCGGGGTCAGGGGTTGGGGTAGTTGTCAGGGTCGTGGTCAGCGTCGGGGCTAGGGTCAGGGTCAGCAGTCAGTGTCGAGGTCAGGGTTGGGGTTGGGGTAAGGGTTGAGGTCAGGGTCAGGAGTCAGGGTCGAGCTCAGTGCTGGGGTAAGGGTCAGGGTCATGGTCAGGGCGAGGTCAGGGATCAGGGTCAGGATAGGGATAGGTCAGTGTCGGGGTTGAGGTAAGGGTCAGGGTTGTGGTCAGGGGTTGGTGTCAGTGTCGGGGTCAGGGTTGGGATGAGTGCTGGGTTCAGGGTCAGGGTCGGTGTTGTGGTCAGGGTAGAGGTCGGGGTCAGCGTCGATGTTAGGGTCAGGGGTTGGGGTCAAGGGTCGGGATTGGGGTCATGGGTAAGTGTCAGAGTCGGGGTCAGGGGATCGGTGTCAGGATCGAGGTCAGGGTCGGGGTCAGGGGTCGGGCTCAGTGCCGGGTCCAGCGTCAGGATCAGGGCTGGGGTCAGGGTAAGGGTCAGGGTCGTGGTCAGCATCAGGGGTCGGTGTCAGTGTCAGGGTAAGGGGTTGGGGTCAGGGTCGGGGTCAGCATCAATGTTAGGGGGTGGGGTAAAAGTTGGGATCGGGGTCAGGATTAGGGTCAAGGTCGGGGTCAGGAGTCGGGGTCGAGGTCAGGGGTCAGATATCGGAGTCAGGGATGGGGTTGGGGTCAAGGTGGGGTTCAGGGGTCAGGGTCAGTGTCAGGATTAGTGTCAGGGTCGGGGTCAGGGTCGGGGTCAAGGTCAGCGGCCAGGGATCAGTGTCTGGGTCAGGGGTTGGGATAAGGAGTCAGGGTCGGGGTGGGGATCAGGGTCGGGTTCAGTGCTGGGTTCAGGGTTGGTGTCTCGGTCAGGGTTAGAGTTGGGGTTGGGATCAGGGTTGTGGTCAGGGTTGAGGTCAGGGGTCAGGGTTGTGGTCAGCGTCGGGGGTGGGGTCAGAGTTAGTGTCAAGGTTGGGAACAGGGTCAAAAGGTCAGGGTCTGGGACGTGGTCAGTGTCGGGGTCAAGGTTGGCGTCAGGGTTAGGGTTGGGGTTATTGTCAGGGTTGGTGTCATGGTTTGTGTCGGGGTCAGGGTTGGAGTCAGTGTCAGGATCAGGGTCGGGGTTAGTGTCAGGGATCAGAGTCAGGGATGGGGTTAGGGTCAGCATCGGTGTCAGGGGTCGGTGTTGAGGTAAGGGTCAGGGTTGTGGTCAGGGTATGGGTCGTGGTCAGTGTCTGGGTTAGAGTCAGGGTCGGGGTTAAGGTCTGGTCAGGAGTCAGTGTCGGGATCAGGGTTGAGGTTAGGGTTGGGCTGGGGATCGGGGTTGGGGTCGGGGTCATGGATCAGGGTTAGGGTCAGAGTTAGTGTGTGGGTCAGGGTTAGGGTTGGGGTTAGTGTCAGGGTCAGGGTTCTGGTCAGGGGTCAGGTATAAAAGTCAGGGATGGGGTTAGGGTCAGTGTTGGGGTCAATGTCGGGGTAAGGGTCAGGGTCGTGGTCAGTGTCGGGGTCAGGGTCATGGTTGTGGTCAGGGTCGAGGTCAGCGTTGGGGTTGGGGTCAGAGTTAGTTTCAAGGTCGGGGTCAGGAGTCAGGGTCGGGGTCAAAAGGTCAGGTCAAAAGGTCAACAGGTCAGGTCAAAAAGTCAGAGTTGGTGTCAGGGTCGTGGTCAGCGTCGGGTTCAAGGTTGGTATCAGGGGTCAGGGTTAGGGTCAGTGTTAGGGTCAGGGTTGGTGTTGGGGTCAGGGGTAGGGGTCAGGGTCAGTGCTGGGTTCGGGTCAGGGTTAGGGTCGGGGTCGTGGTCAGGGGTCGAGATCAGGGTCAGGGATCAGGGTCGTGGTCAGGGTCAATGTTAGGGTCAGGAGTCAGGGACAGGGTTAGGGTCGGGGTCAAGGGTAGGGTTGTGGTCAAGGTCGAGGTCAGGGGTCAGGGATCAGAGTCAGGGATGGGGTTAGGGTCAATGTTGGGGTTGGTGTTGGGTAAGAGTCGGGGTCAGGAGTCAGGATCGGGGTCAGGGGTCGGGATAATGGTCAGGGTCATGGTCAGCATTGGTGTCAAGGTCGGGATCAGGAGTCAGGGACGGGGTCGGGGTCAAGGTTAGGGTCGGGGTCAAGGTCAGGGATCAGAGTCAGGGATGGGGTTAGGGCCAGTGTTGGGGTCAAGGTTGGAGTCAGGTGTTGGGGTCGGTGTCAGGGTAAGTGTCGGGGTCAGAATCGGGGTAAGGGTCAGGGTCGTGGTCAGCATCGTTGTCAAGGTCAGGGTCAGGAGTTGAGGTCAGTGTCGGGGCTAGGGTCAGGAGTCAGGGTCCAGGTCGGGGTCAGCAGTCAGTGTCCGGGTCAGTGTCGAGGTCAGGGTTAGGGTTGGGGTAAGGATTGGGGTCAGGGATCAGGATCGAAGTCAGTGCCGGGGTAAGGGTCATGGTCAGGGATCAGGGTCAGGATCGGGATAGGTCAGTGTCGGGGTTGGGGTAAGGGTCAGGGTTGTGGTCAGGGGTTGGTGTCGGTGTCAGTGTCGGGGTCAAGGGTCAGGATCAGTGTTGCGGTCAGGGTCGTGGTCAGTGTCAATGTTAGGGTCAGGGGTTGGGGTCAAGGTTGGGGTCAGGGGTCAGGCTCAGTGCCGTGTCAAGGGTCAGGATCAGGGTTGGGGTAAGGGTCAGGGTTGTGGTCAGGGATCAGGGTCGGGGTTAGGGTCAGGGTCGAGGTCAGTGGTCAGGGATCAGGGTCGGGGTAAGGGTCAGGGTCATGGTCAGCATCGGGGTCAGGGGTCGGGGTCAGTGTTGATGTTAGGGTCAGGAGTTGGGGTCAAGGTCGGGATCAGTGTCAGAGTCAGGAGTCAGGTTTGGGGTCAGGGTTGTAGTTAGTGTCAGGGTTGGGGTCAAGGTCGGGGTCAGGAGTCAGGGGCGGGGTTGTGATCGGGGATGGGGTCAGGGGTCAAGCTCAGTGTCCGGGTTAGGGTCAGGGTCGAGGTCAGGGGTCAGATATCATAGTCAGGGGTGGGGTTAGGGTCAGTGTCGGGGTCAAGGTTGGGTTCAGAGGTCAGTGTCGGGGTCAAAAGATCAGGTCAAAAGGTCAGAACGTCAGGTCAAAAGGCTCAAAAGTCAGGTCAAAAGGCCAGGGGTCAGAAGTCAAGGGTAAGGGTAAAAGGTCAGGGATGAATTGGTTAAAGGTCAGGGTTCAGGGGTCAAGGCATCAAAGGTCAGGGTTAAGATTAGCGTTAAGTTTAGCTTTTGGTTTAGGGTTAGGGGTTAGGTTTAGGGTTACTGTTGGGTTAGGGTTAAGGCCCACAGACCATTCTAGAGACCCCCAGGACCCTTCTAAAGGCCCCCAGGCCATTCCAGAGACCCCCAGGACCCTGCTAAATCCCCCCAGAACCCTTCTAGATCTCCCCAGAACCCTTCTAAAGGCCCCCAGCCCTTCCTAGAGACTTACTTTGAGTTACTTTATCACAGAAGGTGATCAGATTTGTTAGGCAAGACCTACCTTTTGTGAACCCGTGTTATATGGATCTTATTGATATGCTGCTTAAAATCGTATCTCAGAGAGTAAAATATTTACTGTAATCTGGACAAGTTTTTAACAAGGATTATTGACACTTAATGGATAAATAAAGTATATGCAGTTAACTTACGTAATTTAAGTCAAGCCTAGCCGTGCTACTCATATAAAAAACTTTCATTAAACCACCAGCACATGACGTTTAAAGTTTCCCACTGACAGCAGAGAGCTTGGCTCTCTCCACTGCGCATGTGGCACCCGGGCTGCAGTACCGCTTTTCCGTCACCCGGTGGCAGCAGAGAGCCTCGTTTATCGGTACGCCCTGCAGTACCGCGATTTTACCACCCGGAGGCAGCAGAGAGACAAGCTAATCAATTCAGGCTGCGCTTCTCTTCGTCCTTCATTCTCTGTCCTTCAAATTCCAGCACAGTTTCTCACAGCATTCTGCTTCAGAAACCGTCACCTCTGGCCTAGACAGGCGCACACTCTCCCGGGTGGAAAACCGGTTGGATGGAGGGCCCAGAGAGCGGTAGGAAATGGTGTTAAATCTAGCTGCAGGCCAGTGAAAAGCGGTGTTCCCCAGGGCTCACTGCTGGGTCCAGCCCTTTTCAATGTCTTTATCAATGACCCGGATGAAGGCATCGAGTGCTCCCTTAGCAAGTTTGAGGATGACACTAAGCTGGGGAGAAGCGTAGAACTGCTGGAGGGTTGGGATGCTCCAAAGCGATCTGAAGAGGCTGCTCCATGGGCAGAGTCATAGAGTCATAGAACAACCAGGTTGGAAGAGACCCACAGGATCATAGAGTCCAACCGTTCCTATCAAACACTAAACCATGCCCCTCAGCACCTTGTCCATCTGTGCCTTAAACACCTCCAGGGAAGGTGAATCAACCCCCTCACTGGGCAGCCTCTGACACTGCCCAATTACCCTTTCCATGAAAAAGTTTTCCTAATGTCTAGCCTAAATCTCCCCTGGCAGAGCTTGAGGCCACTCCCTCCTGTCCTGTCCCCTGTCCCTTGGGAGAAGGGGCCAGCTTCCTCCTCTCTACAATCTCCTTGCAGGTAGTTGTAAAGAGCAATGAGGTCTCCCCTCGGCCTCCTCTTCTCCAAGCTAAACACCCCCAGCTCTCTCAGCTGTTCCTTATAAGGCCTTTTCTCCAACCCCTTCACTAGCTTTGTTGCTCTTCTCTGGACTCACTCCAGAGCCTCAACATCCTTCTTGTGGTGAGGGGCCCAGAAGTGAACACAGGATTCAAGGAGCAGTCTCACCATTGCTGAGTACAGAGGGAGAATAACCTCCCTTGAGTCCAGTGGCATGAGGTTTAACAAGGCCAAACGCCAGGTCCTGCTTCTATGATTCTACGCATTGCATAATCATATTCTCATGCACCATTTAGATAGAATTGAGCATCGATTAAGCACCTTTGATCTGTCTCATACAGGAGCAAAATCACAGAGACTGTGCTATTTTTCTGCAACCAACGAATCAGCAAACTCTAAAGGGCATTTTCAACTTCTTGTTCTTGGTCCTATTCTTGCCCTTCTCCCAACAACCTTACCATTGCATGCAGCCACATCTTTTGTGTAGTCATCAGGCTAAAACGTCCAGGCTGAGAAGCTAACCGTAATAGCAGACCCCAGACATAAGAGGAAAGGCTCTGAAACTCCTGTATTTACATCAAGGACAGAGACAGCCTGTGCTTCTATCACCTGAGCTGCAGCCCTTCCTCTCACAGAACTAACTCGATACGATCGCTGCCGCAACATCATTAGTCAGGCTCCAGCGTCAGGGGCCTGTGAATCCCAGGCACGTACAAAAAGCAAGTCAGCTTGGGTCCCGTGCCTCTGAGTTACAGAGTGCTGGACCAGGTAGGAGGAGAGGGGAAGAAAATGCCCTAAAGTTCTACTACTTCAGACATCTTGAAGATATCAACACACAGACCTTTTCCACAGCACTTCTCTGAGCAGAAGCTTAGAGGAACATTTCAGCTTAAGAGTGTTATACAGCTACATGTATACATAAAAAAGAGCTGACTATTTTGAAAGGCACAAGGAGCCCTACAGACAGACAGAGGATTATAGAAAAGGGCAAGGACTAGCACAAAGATTCAGAAACAGCAAGAGGAGTAAAGGAGGGCGTTGAGATACAGAGTGAATTTAAAAGCTGGAACAGCAACAGTGAGCAATACAAAGAGATAGAGAAAGAAAAAGAGAGAAAGAAAAACAAAGCATTTTCAGGTGCAGAGAAAGAACAAACTGCAAGGATCAAGCCAGTAAAATTGTGGGGAAAAAGAATGAGAAATACAGAATAGGACAAAGATGGAAAAGAAAAAAAAAAGCATGGGCAGAGAACAGATACTGAAGACTGGGGAAAGAAAAGAGAAAAGAGCACAGAGAAATAAAAGGGCAGGGTTATAGGGATCCCAGGAGACAAAAATTGTAGCAGCACAATAAATGAAAGGAACCAAAAAGTTCACCTTTGAAATGTTTGCTATCTAGTCCCATCACTGTTGCAACAAGCAGCAGTGCAGTGAAAGCACACTTGCTATTATTTCTCATAAGGATGCTTTCAGGCATAACAATAGCAGAGCTCTTGCCGAGAATGTAGAGTAGAGTCTATCAAACACAGCTGCTCCCCAGTCCATATTTATATCTTTGAGAGAGTTTGCCCCACCCCATTCACAGGTGATGTGCGTGAAGGCCCAGGGTGTATATAAGCCCCAGGCCTTAGCTAGGGGGGTCATTCAGCCTCTGGTTTCCTTTGAGATTGGAGCTCTGCTGCTGTTTTAACTCCTTGTGTCGGATGAGGGCATGCTGGAATGGTAAGCTTTTTTTTTTTTAACAGTACTTTGTCTGTGGGGCAACTTGTTGCTGTTCTTCATTGTGGGGGTGGAGGATGGTGATGCATTCATCTTAGAGTCTCTACAGTTTGTGGCTGGTACCATATGGGGGATAAAGATTTATGTTAGCTAGGCCACTGCTATTCTTGAATTGAGCTCGTAAAGCCTGGAGTAGTCTCATGTTTTGATGCTGTGCTTTTCTGTTTCTTTTTTTCTTGTAGACACTGAAGAGGAACCTGGTGACTTCAGAATTATTTCCATTAGTGGACCTGACTTAAGCAGCTTTGGCCAAGGAGAGCTTCAGTGGTGGCCTTCTGAAAGCTAAGTTGAGGGAATAGAGTTAATAAGCAGGAGGTGGCTTGTGGATAGCATGGAGTGGTTTTGAATGTAGCCTAGGGGAGAGGTGTGTGCAGGGAGAGTTCTCTTGGGGCAGGTGAAGGCAGAGGGGCCTATTTCACAGCCCAAACCCTGCACGGGCAGGGCAGTTCCAGCCCATATCTGGTGGTGTTGTCTAGTCTGTGTAGTCACCGTGCTGTGCCTGAGATTTTCTGCAGGTCTTGATGTCCTCTTGATCCTTATACTCGGACTTGGTCCGTGCATCATCAGCATCTTTAGGTCTTCAAAAGGGGCATCTTGCCCGTTCATCTTGCCTGTTGTGTCCACATCTCTTTGGAACCATGCACGGTTCTTTGCTTATTCAGGGCTGCCGTAGGTTCTCCCTCGGAGCCCTGTCCTTTGCCTTGCCCATTGGCATGCGTGGTCCCAGGAGCACTCCTTGTTGCCATGACTTTTCTTTTGTTCACAGTGTAGGTCTTGTGTATTTTGGTGTTGTGGGTGTCTTTGTGTCTGGTTGGAGCTGCTCTGCCCGGTGTGTAGAGGAGGCAAAAAGAGTCAGCGGAGGTATTCTGGCCCGAATCGGGGCTTGATGTTTTGATGCAATGAGAACTTGCAGTGTAGGGCGATCTGTTACTTTGCAGAACTAGCAGCCCTAAGTGTGGTGGGTGAGGAGGGTAGTTTCTGCTAGTCTCTGGAGCCACGGAGGGGGATAACCAAAACAGAGTGGGTGAAGCCATTGGAGCGGTAGCGAAGAGGGTTGAATGCTGAGAAGGTGGCAATTAATGTTTGGGTTTGGTTGTGGACTATCTTTGCTTGACTGTACTGTGCAGTCGAGGCAGTGGGAGTAAAAGCAGGCAAGAGGCTTGGAATTCTTTGGCGAGGTGGGTCTGCTGTGGTTGTCGGTGGGAAGATGTGACCGGTGGCTCTACAACTAGATAATGGGTTTTGTTTTTGCTTTGAAGGCATGCAGCAATGAGCAAAGCAAGAGAGTGTCAGAGGAGCTGGCTTGGATGAGGAGAGCACAGGTGAGTTGCATGAAGCAGCAGTTTTGGCTGCTGTGTCTTGCAGCCTATAAAGTCCTTTACTGCTTGTAGCTTACAGGTGGAGCACATCCTCGACATGGCAGCCCAAGATGATGGTGGCCAGGTGTGTGAGCAGTCAAGGTAATGTAGGGTGAGTTGGGATTTGCCTGGAGCTGCCTTTCTCTTTGGGTTATGTGCAAGCATGTGTTTTCTTGCAGGTTCATCATGTGGATTCAAAGGGGCCAAGCTTTGTGTCAGCAGCTGGTGTGAGAAGGTGAGGTGGTTGTCTGGATTGGTGTCTAAGAGCCCAGTGCTATGTAGCAACTCAGCCTTGCATTTCTGGTTCTAGCATGTGCTGTTCGAAGAGCCTCTAGAAAGAGGGTGAGCGTCTGAGGGGAGACTGGTTTGTTGTGAGCAGGTGCATGGGACTGTATATTTCTCATCAGCACAAAAGCTATTTTGCCTCTTGGAACTGCAGGTGCCCCGGGCTGAGACAGCTGCCCATCCTGATGTTTGAGTGAGAGAAGGGCAGGTGAGCAGCATGCGAGTTTTGCAGTGGGTGAAGTGGCAAAGTACAAGATGTTGTCAGCGAGAAGTGTGGTGTTGATGGTTGGCAATGTGTCTTCCTATTTGTTTTTCCTCTTGTAGATGCTGAAGAGGAACCCAGTGACTGCAGGATTATTTCCACTAGCGGATGTGATTTGAGCTGTTTTGGCTGAGGAGAGCTTCATTTGTGGCCCTCTGAAAGCTAAGTTGAGGGAGCAGAGTTGGGAAGCGGGAGGCGGTTTGGGGATAGCGGGGATGGGTTTTGAAGGTAGCCTAGGGGAGAGGTCTGTGCAGGGAGAGTCTTTTTGAGGTGAGTGAAGGCAGAGGGTCTTACTTGTCAGCCCAAACCCTGCACGGGCAGGGCAGTTCCAGCTTCTATCTGGTGTTGTCTAGTTTGTGTAGTCACCATACATGCTGTGTCTGAGATGTTCTGCAGGTCTTGAAGTCCTCTTGATCCATGTTTTGGTACTTGTTCTGTGCATCCTCTGCACCTTTAGGCCTTTAAAAGGCTCATCTTGCCCCGTTCATCATCATCTTGCCCCGTTCATCATCATCTTGCCCCGTTCATCATCATCTTGCCCCGTTCATCATCATCTTGCCCCGTTCATCATCATCTTGCCCCGTTCATCATCATCTTGCCCCGTTCATCATCATCTTGCCCCGTTCATCATCATCTTGCCCCGTTCATCATCATCTTGCCCCGTTCATCATCATCTTGCCCCGTTCATCATCATCTTGCCCCGTTCATCATCATCTTGCCCCGTTCATCATCATCTTGCCCCGTTCATCATCATCTTGCCCCGTTCATCATCATCTTGCCCCGTTCATCATCATCTTGCCCCGTTCATCATCATCTTGCCCCGTTCATCATCATCTTGCCCCGTTCATCATCATCTTGCCCCGTTCATCATCATCTTGCCCCGTTCATCATCATCTTGCCCCGTTCATCATCATCTTGCCCCGTTCATCATCATCTTGCCCCGTTCATCATCATCTTGCCCCGTTCATCATCATCTCTTTGGAACCATGCATGGTTCTTTGCTTATTCAGGGCTGCTGTAGGTTGTCCCTCAGAGCCCTGTCCTTTGCCTTGCCTGTTGGCATGCGTGGTCCCTGGAGTCCTTCTTGTTGCCATAACTGTTGTCCCCATTTCACGGTGTGTGTTTTGGTGCTCGAGGTGTCTTTGTCTCTGGTTGGAGCCGCTCTGCCTGGTGCGTAGAAGGAGCAATAAGAGTCAGTAGAGGTACTCTGGCCCGATTCTGTTCTTGATGTTTTGATGTGACAGGACATTGCAGTCTAGGGCTGTCTGTTATTTGGCAGAATGAGCAGCTGTAGGTGTGGTGTGGAACCACAGAGGGGACAACCAAAACAGCGTGGGAGAAGCCATTGGAGAGGTAGCAAAGGGGTTTGAATGTCAAGGGAGAGACAATTAATATTTGGGTTTGGTTGTTTACTAGCTTTTCTTGGCTGTAGTGAGCAGTCGGGGCGGTCTGTGTAAAAGCACGCAAGAGGTTTGGAATACTTTGGTCATTGCTGAGTATCAGGGTGACTGCTTTGCTGTTGTTTTTCAGATGTAGAGGTCTGACCTCCACACCAGAGATGGAGTTGCGTGAGGGTAGGATGTCACAGTGAGGTGGGTCTGCCGTGGTGTTTGTGGGAAGATGTGATAGGTGGCTGTATTACTAGATAATGGGTTTTGGTTTTGCTTTGAAGGTACACGGCAATGGGCAAAGCAGGAGAGTATCGGAGGAGCTGGCTTGGATGAGGAGAGCACGGGTGAGTTGCATGAAGCAGCAGTTTTGACTCCTGTGTCTTGCAGCCTATAAAGTCCTTTACTGCTTGTGGCTTACAGGTGGAGCACATCCTCGACATGGCAGCCCAAGATGATGGTGGCCGGGTGGGTGAGCGGTCAAGGTAATGTAGTGGGAGGTGGGATATGCCTGGAGCTTCCTTTCTCTTTGGGTTATGTGCAAGCATGTGTTCTCTTGCAGGTTCATCATGCTGATTCTGAAGGGCCAAGCTTCGTGTCAGCTAAATGGTGTGAGAAGGTGAGGTGGTTGTCTGGATTGGTGTCTAAGAGCCCCGTACTATGTAGCAACTCAGCCTTGCATTTCTGGTTCTAGCAGGTGCTGTTTGCGGAGCTTCTGGAAAGAGGGTGAGCGTCTGAGGGTAGACGGAGTCGTTGTGAGGAGGAGCATGGGACCGAAGCTTGCTCGTTGACACAAAAGCTGTTTTGCGCCTTGGAACTGCAGGTGCCCTAGGCTGTGACAACTGCCTGTCCTGGTGTCCGAGCCAGCAAGGGGCAGGTGAGCAGAATGCAGTTTTGCAGTGGGTTAGGTGGCATAGTACAAGATGTTGTCAGCGAGCAGTGTTGTACTGAATGTCTGGCACTGTGTTTTTCTGTTTTGTTGGGGTTTTTTTGTTGTGCAGATGCTGAAGAGGAACCCAGTGACTGCAGCATTATTTCCATTATAGGATGTGATTTGAGCTGCTTTGGCTGAGGAGAGCTTCATTTGTGGCCCTCTGAAAGCTAAGTTGAGGGAGCAGAGTTGGAAGCGGGAGGCGGCTTGGGGATAGCAGAGGGTGTTTTGGAAGGTAACGTAGGGGAGAGGTCTGTGCAGGGAGGGCCCTCTTGGGGTGGGTGAAGACAGAGGGGCCCACTTGTCAGCCCAAACCCTGTATGGGCAGGGCAGTTCCAGCCTGTATGTGGTGTTGTCTAGTTTGTGTAGCCACTGTACCGTGTCTAAGATTTTCTGCAGGTCTTGATGTCTTCTTGATCCTTATACTCTGACTCGGTCCATGCATCCTCTACATCTTTAGACCTTTAAAAGGCACATTTTGCCCATTCATCTTGCCCATTGCGTCCACATCTCTTTGGAACCATGCACGGTTCTTTGCTTATTCAGGGCTGCCGTAGGTTCTCCCTCGGAGCCCTGTCCTTTGCCTTGCCCATTGGCATGCGTGGTCTCAGGAGCCCTCCTTGTTGCAGTGACTTCTCTTTTGTCCCCAGTTCACAGTGTGTGTTTTGGTGCTTGGGGCATCTTTGTGTCTGGTTGGAGCTGCTCTGCCTGGTGCGTAGAGGAGGTGATAGGAGTCAGCAGAGGTAGTGTGGCCCGATTCTGGGCTTAATGTTTTCATGTGACTAGATGTTGCAGTCTAGGGCCATCTGTTTCTTGGCAGAATGAACAGCCCTAGGTGTGGCGGGTGAGGAGGGTAGTTTCTGCTAGTCTCTGGAACCACAAAGGGTACAACCAAAACAATGTGGGTGAAGCTATTGGAGCGGTAGCAAAGGGGTTTGAATGCTGAGGGGGCGGCATTTAACGTTTGGGTTTGGTTGTGGACTATCTTTGCTTGGCTGTAATACACAGTCGGGGTAATCTGAGTAAAAGCAGGTAAGAGGCTTGTAATTCTTTGGTTGTTGCTGAGCGTAAGGGCCACTGCTTTGCTGTTGTGTTTTTCAGAGGAAGAGGGCTGAGCTGTGTGCTGAGGAGCACGGATGGAGTTGTGTGTAGGTAGAGTGTCAGAGTGAGGTGGGTCTGCTGTGGTTGTCAGGGGGAAGAATGTGACCAGTGGCTATACGACTACATAATGGGTTTTGTTTTTGCTTTGAAGGCACATGGCAATGGGCAAAGCAGGAGAGTGTCAGAGGAGCTGGCTTGGATGCGGAGAGTGCCGGTGAGTTGCATGAAGCAGCAGTTGTTGCTCATGTGTCTTGCAGCCTATAAAGTCCTTTACTGCTTGTGGTTTACAGGTGGAGCACATCCTCGACATGGCAGTCCCAGATGATGATGGCCGGGTGGGTGAGCGGTCAAGGTAACGTAGCGGGAGGAGGGCTTTGCCTGGAGCTGCCTTTCTCTTTGGGTTATGTGCAAGCACGTGTTTTCTTGCAGGTTCATCATGTGGATTCAGAGGGGCCAAGCTTCGTGTCAGCTAAATGGTGTGAGAAGGTGAGGTGGTGGGTCTGGATTGGTGTCTAAGGGCCCAGTACTATGTAGCGACTAAGCCTTGCATTTCTGGTTCTGGCAGGTGCTGTTCGGGGAGCCTCTGGAAAGAGGGTGAGCGTCTGAGGCGACACTCAGTCATTGTAAGGAGGAGGGTAGGACTTGAAGCTTGCTCGTTGACACAAAAGCTTTTTTGCGTCTTGGAAGTACAGGTGTCCCAGGCCATGACAGCTGCCTGTCCTGGTGTCTGAGCCAGCTAGGGGTAGGTGAGCAGAATGCAGTTTTGCGGTATATTTGGTGGAGTAGTATCAGCTGTTCTCAGCGAGCAGTGTGGTGCAGATGGCTGGCACTGTGTGTTTCTGTTTGTGTTTTTTTCTGTCTTGCAGATGCTGAAGAGGAACCCAGTGACTGCAGCATTATTCCCATTAGTGTACGCAATTTGGGCTGTTTTGGCCAAGGAAAGCTTCATTCGTGGCCCTCTGAAAGCTAAGTTGAGGGAGCAGAGTTAGGAGATGGGAGGTGGTTTGGGGATAGCAGGGATGGGTTTTGAAGGCAGCCTAGGGGAGAGGTGTGTGCAGGGAGAGCTCTTTTGGGGCGGGTGAAAGCAGAGGGGCCTATTTGTCAGCCCAAACTCTGCACGGGCAGGGCAGTTCCAGCCTGTATCTGGTGGTGTTGTCTAGTTTGTGTAGCCACCGTGCCGTGCCTGAGATTTTCTGCAGGTCTTGATGTCCTCTTGATCCTTATACTCGGACTTGGTCCGTGCATCATCAGCATCTTTAGGTCTTCAAAAGGGGCATCTTGCCCATTGCGTCCACATCTCTTTGGAACCATGCACGGTTCTTTGCTTATTCAGGGCTGCCGTAGGTTCTCCCTCGGAGCCCTGTCCTTTGCCTTGCCCATTGGCATGCGTGGTCCCAGGAGCCATCCTTGTTGCAGTGACTTCTCTTTTGTCCCCAGTTCACAATGTGTGTTTTGGTGCTCGGGGCGTCTTTGCGTCTGGTTGGAGCTGCTCTGCCCAGTGTGTAGAGGAGGTGATAAGAGTCAGCAGAGGTAGTGTGGCCTGTTTCTGGGCTTAACATTTTGATGTGACTAGACGTTGCAGTCTAGGGCCGTCTGTTTCTTGGCAGAATGAGCAGCCCTAGGTGTGGCGGGTGAGGAGGGTAGTTTCTGCTAGTCTCTGGAGCCACTGAAGGGGATAACCAAAACAGAGTGGGAGAAGCCATTGGAGTGTTAGCCGAGGGGTTTGAATGCTGAGGGAGCAGAGCTTAATGTTTGGGTTTGGTTGCGGACTAGCTTGGCTGTACTGTGCAGTCGAGGCAGTGTGAGCAAAAGCAGGCAAGAGGCTTGGAATTCTTTGGTCACTGCAGAGAGTCAGGGCAACTCCTTTGCTGTTGTGTTTTTCAGAAGTAGAGGGCTGAGCTTTGCACTGAGGGGCACGGATGGAGTTGTGTGCAGGTAGGGATGGGTCTGCCATGGTATCGGTGGGAAGAATGTGACTGTAGGCTATGTGACTAGATAATGGATTTTGGTTTTGTTTTGAAGGCACATGGCCATGGGCAGACCAGGAGAGTGTCAGAGGAGCTGTCTTGGATGCGGAGAGCACCGGTGAGTTGCGTGAAGCAGCAGTTGTTGCTCATGTGTCTTGCAGCCTCTGAAGTCCTTTACTGCTTGTGGAGCACATCCTCGACATGGCAGCCCAAGATGATGATGGCCAGGTGGGTGAGCGCTCAAGGTAACGTAGCTGGGTGTGGGATTCGCTGGGAGCTGCCTTTCTCTTTGGGTTATGTGCAGGCATGTGTTTTCTTGCAGGTTCATCATGTGGATTCAGAGGGGCCGATCTTCATGGCAGCTAAGTGGCGTGAGAAGGTGAGGTGGTTGTCTGGATTGGTGTCTAAGAGCCCCGTACTATGTAGCAACTCAGCCTTGCATTTCTGGTTCTGGCAGGTGCTGTTCGGGGATCCTCTGGAAATAGGGTGAACGTCTGAAGGGAGACGGTGTCGTCGTGAGGAGGAGCGTACTTCTCACATTGGCACAAAAGCCATTTTGCCTCTTGGAAGTGCAGGTGCCCCCGTCCGTGAGAGCTACCCATCCTGATGTCTTAGGCAGCAAGGGGCAGGTGAGCAGAATGCAGTTTTGCAGTGGGCTAGGTGGCAGAGTACAAGATGTTGTCAGCGAGCAGTGTGGTGGTGATGGTTAGCACTGTTTTTCTGTTTGTTTTGCAGATGCTGAAGAGGAACTCGGTGACTGCAGGATTATTTCCATTAGCGGATGTGATTTGAGGTGCTTTGTCCCAGGAGAGTTTCATTCGTGGCCCTCTGAAAGCTAAGTTGAGGGAGCAGAGTTGGGAGGCAGGAGGTGGATTGGGGACAGCGGGGCCGGGATTTGAAGGTAGCCTAGAGGAGAGGTGTGTGCAGGGAGAGTTCTCTTGGGGTGGGTGAAAGCAGAGGGGCCTATTTCACAGCCCAAACCCTGCACGGGCAGGGCAGTTCCAGCCCATATCTGGTGGTGTTGTCTAGTCTGTGTAGTCACCGTGCTGTGCCTGAGATTTTCTGCAGGTCTTGATGTCCTCTTGATCCTTATACTCGGACTTGGTCCGTGCATCATCAGCATCTTTAGGTCTTCAAAAGGGGCATCTTGCCCGTTCATCTTGCCTGTTGTGTCCACATCTCTTTGGAACCATGCACGGTTCTTTGCTTATTCAGGACTGCCGTAGGTTCTCTCTCAGAGCCCTGTCCTTTGCCTTGCCCATTGGCATGCGTGGTCCCAGGAGCCCTCCTTGTTGCAGTGACCTCTCTTTTGTCTCCAGTTCACGATATGTGTTTTGGTGTTGTGGGTGTCTTTGTGTCTGGTTGGAGCTGCTCTGCCCGGTGTGTAGAGGAGGTGATAGGAGTCAGCAGAAGTAGCCTGGCCTGAATCTGGGCTTAATGTTTTGATGTGACTGGACAGGCCAGTCTGTAAATTGCAGAATGAGCAGCCCTAGGTGTGGTGGGTGAGGAGGCTAGCAACACTTAACCTTTGGGTTTGGTTGCAGACTAGATTTGCTTAGCTGGCATGGGCAGTTGAGGCGGTGTGAGCAAAAGCAGGCAAGAGGCTTGGAATTCTCTGGTCATTGTGGAGAGTCAGGGCAACTCCTTTGCTGATGTGTTTTTCCGAGGTAGAGGGTCGAGCTCCATACCGAGGGGCATGGATGGAGTTGTGTGCAGGTAGAGAGTCAGAGCGAGGTGGGTCTGCTGTGGTGTCAGTGGGAAGATGTGACTGGTAGCTCTACAACTCGATAATGGGTTTTGTTTTTGCTTTGAAGGCACATGGCAATGGGCAAAGCGGGAGACTGTAAGAGGAGCTGGCTTGGATGAGGAGAGCACGGGTGAGTTGACTGAAGCAGTAGTTGTTGCTCATGTGTCTTGCAGCCTCTGAAGTCCTTTACTGCTTGTGGTTTACAGGTGTAGCGCATCCTTGACATGGCAGCCCAAGATAATGTTGGCCGGGTTGGTGAGCGGTCAAGGTAACGTAGCGGGAGGAGGGCTTTGCCTGGAGCTGCCTTTCTCTTTGGGTTATGTGCAAGCATGTGTTTTCTTGCAGGTTCATCATGCTGATTCAGAGGGGTCAAGCTTTGTGGCAGCTAAGTGGCGTGAGAAGGTGAGGTGGTTGACTGGATTGGTGTCTAAGAGCCCCGTACTATGTAGCAACTCAGCCTTGCATTTCTGGTTCTGGCAGGTGCTGTTTGGGGAGCCTCTGGAAAGAGGGTGAGCGTCTGAGGGTAGACGGTGTCGTCGTGAGGAGCAGCATTGGATTGTACATTTCTCATGGGCACAAAAGCCATTTTGCCCCTTGGAAATGCTGGTGCCCCTGGCCGTGAGAGCTGCTTGTACTCATGTCTTAGGCAGCAAGGGACAGGTGAGCAGAATGCAGTTTTGCAGTGGGCAAAGTTGCATTATAGAAGGTGTTGTCTAGGAAGAAGTGTGGTGTTGATGGTCGGCATTGTGTTTTTTTGTTTGTTCTTTATTTTTTCTTGCAGATGCTGAAGAGGAACCTAGTTTCTGCAGGATTTTTTCCATTACCGAACACAGTTTGGGCTGAATTGGCCAGGAGAACTTCATTCGTGACCGTCTGAAAGCTAAGTTGAGGGAGCAGAGTTGGGAGGCATGAGGCGGTTTCAGGACAGCGGGGACGGGTTTTGATGGTAGCCTAGAGGATAGAAGTCTGTACAGGGAGAGCTCTCTTGGGGCGGGTGAAGGCAGAGGGACCAATTTGTCAGCCCAGGCAGAGCAGTCCCAGCCTCTATGTGGTGTTTTCTAGTTTTTGTAGCCACTGTGCTGTGTCTGAGATTTTCTGCAGATCTTGATGTCCTCTTGATCCTTATACTCAGATTTGTTCTGCACATCCTCTGCATCTTTAGGTCTTTAAAAGGTTCATCTTGCCCCGTTCATCTTGCCCCGTTCATCTTGCCCCGTTCATCTTGCCCCGTTCATCTTGCCCCGTTCATCTTGCCCCGTTCATCTTGCCCCGTTCATCTTGCCCCGTTCATCTTGCCCCGTTCATCTTGCCCCGTTCATCTTGCCCCGTTCATCTTGCCCCGTTCATCTTGCCCCGTTCATCTTGCCCCGTTCATCTTGCCCCGTTCATCTTGCCCCGTTCATCTTGCCCCGTTCATCTTGCCCCGTTCATCTTGCCCCGTTCATCTTGCCCCGTTCATCTTGCCCCGTTCATCTTGCCCCGTTCATCTTGCCCCGTTCATCTTGCCCCGTTCATCTTGCCCCGTTCATCTTGCCCCGTTCATCTTGCCCCGTTCATCTTGCCCCGTTCATCTTGCCCCGTTCATCTTGCCCCGTTCATCTTGCCCCGTTCATCTTGCCCCGTTCATCTTGCCCCGTTCATCTTGCCCCGTTCATCTTGCCCCGTTCATCTTGCCCCGTTCATCTTGCCCCGTTCATCTTGCCCCGTTCATCTTGCCCCGTTCATCTTGCCCCGTTCATCTTGCCCCGTCATTGCACATCTCTTTAGAACCATGTATGGTTCTTGCTGTCCTATTGATCCTTATACTCGGACTAGGTCTGTGCATCCTCAGCATCTTTAGGTCCTCAAAAGAGCCTTCTTGCCTGTTCACCTCACTTGTTGCATCCACATCTCTTTAGAACCATGTATGGTTCTTTACTCATTCAGGGTTGCCGTAGGTTCTCCCTCGGAGTCCTGTCCTTTGCCTTGCACACTGGTATGTGTGCTTCCAGGAGTTATCCTCGTTGCTGCAACTTTTCTTTTGTCCCCAGATCGCAGTGTGGGTCTTGTGTGTTTTGGTGTTGTGGGAGTCTTTGTGTCTGGTTGGATCTGCTCTGCCCGGTGCTTGGAGGAGGCGATAAGAGTCAGCAGATGTACGTTGGCCCGATTCTGGGCTTAATGTTTTTGATGTCACTAGATGTTGCAGTCTAGGGCCGTCTGTTACTTTGCAGAATGAGCAGCCCTAGATGTAGCTGGTGTGGAAGGTAGTTTCTGCTAGTCTCTCCCTGGAGGGGAAGACCAAAAGTGGGTGGGAGAATCCATTGGAGCGGTAGCTGAGGGGTTTCAATGCCGAGGTAGTGGCACTTAACGTTTGGGTTTGGTTGCAGAGTAGCTTGGCTTGGCTGTACTGTGCAGTAGAGACAGTGTGACTAAAGGCAGGCAAGAGGCTTGGAATTCTTTGGTCGTTGCTCAGTGTCAGGGCTACTGTTTTGCTGTTGTGTTTTTCAGAAGTAAAGGGCTGAGCTGTGCGCTGAGGGTCATGGATCTTGTTGCATGCAGACAGAATGTCAGAGCAAGGTGGGTCTGCTGTGGTTGTCGGTGGAAAGATGTGACCTGTGGCTCTACAACTACATAATGGGTTTTGGTTTTGCTTTGAAGGTACATGGCAATGGGCGAAGCAGGAGAGTGTCGGAGGAGCTGACTGGGATGCGGAGAGCGCCGGTGAGTTGCGTGAAGCAGCAGTTGTTGCTCGTGTGTCTTGCAGCCTATAAAGTCCTTTACTTCTTGTGGTTTACAGGTGGAGCGCATCCTTGACATGGCAGCCAAAGATGATGGTCCCCAGGTGGGTAAGCGGTCAAGGTAACGTAGCAGGGGGTGGGATTCACTGGGAGCTGCCTTTCTCTTTGGGTTATGTGCAAGCACGTGTTTTCTTGCAGGTTCATCATGCTGATTTAGAGGGGCCAAGTTTCGTGGCAGCTAAATGGTGTGAGAAGGTGAGGTGGTTGTCTAAATTGGTGTCTAAAAGCCCCGTACTATGTAGCAACTCAGCCTTGCGTTTCTGGTTCTGACAGGTGCTGTTCGGGGATCCTCTGGAAATAGGGTGAGAGTCTGAGGGGAGATGGTGTCGTCGTGAGCAGGAGCATAGAAGTGTACTTCTCACATTGGCACAAAAACCATTTTGCCTCTTGGAAGTGCAGGTGCCCCCGTCCGTGATAGCTGCCCATCCTGATGTCTTAGGCAGCAAGGGGCAGGTGAGCAGAATGCAGTTTTGCAGTGGGCTAGGTGGCAGAGTACAAGATGTTGTCAGCGAGTTGTGTGGTGGTGACGGTTGGCACTGTTTTTCTGTTTGTTTTGCAGATGCTTGAAGAGGAACCCAGTGACTGCAGCATTATTCCCATTAGTGTACGCAATTTGGGCTGCTTTGGCCAAGGAAAGCTTCATTTGTGATCCTCTGAAAGCTAAGTTGAGGGAGCAGAGTTAGGAGATGGGAGGCGGTTTGGGGACAGCGGGGACAGGACTGTGCAGGGAGAGTCCTCTTGGGGTGGGTGAAGGCAGAGGGGACGAGTTGTCAGCCCAAACTCTGCACGGGCAGGGCAGTTCCAGCCTGTATCTGGTGTTGTCTGGTTTGTGTAGCCACCGTGCCGTGCCTGAGATTTTCTGCAGGTCTTGATGTCCTCTTGATCCTTATACTCGGACTTGGTCCGTGCATCCTCAGCATCTTTAGGTCTTCAAAAGGGACATCTTGCCCGTTCATCTTGCCCGTTGCGTCCACATCTCTTTGGAACCATGCACGGTTCTTTGCTTATTCAGGGCTGCCGTAGGTTCTCCCTCGGAGCCCTGTCCTTTGCCTTGCCCATTGGCATGCGTGGTCCCAGGAGCCATCCTTGTTGCAGTGACTTCTCTTTTGTCTCCAGTTCACGGTGTGTCTTGTGTGTTTTGGTGCTCGGGGCGTCTTTGTGTCTGGTTGGAGCTGCTCTGCCCGGTGTGTAGAGGAGGTGATAAGAGTCAGCAGAAGTAGCCTGGCCTGAATCTGGGCTTAACGTTTTGATGTGACTAGACATTGCAGTCTAGGGCAGTCTGTTATGTGGCAGAATGAGCAGCCCTAGGTGTGGCGGGTGAGGAGGGTAGTTTCTGCTAGTCTCTGGAGCCACTGAAGGGGATAACCAAAACAGAGTGGGAGAAGCCATTGGAGCGTTAGCCGAGGGGTTTCAATGCCGAGGGATCAGAGCTTAATGTTTGGGTTTGGTTGCAGACTAGCTTGGCTTGGCTGTGCTGTGCAGTCGAGGCAGTGTGAGCAAAAGCAGGCAAGAGGCTTGGAATTCTTTGTTCATTGCTGAGTGTGAGGGCGACTCCTTTGCTGTTGTGTTTTTCAGAAGTAAAGGGCCGAGCTTTGCACCGAGGGGCACGGATGGAGTTGTGTGCAGGTAGAGTGTCAGAGCGAGGTGAGTCTGCTGTGGTTGTCGGCGGGAAGAATGTGACCAGTGGCTATATGACTACATAATGGGTTTTGTTTTTGCTTTGAAGGTACACGGCAATGGGCAAAGCAGGAGAGTGTCAGAGGAGCTGGCTGGGATGCGGAGAGCGCCGGTGAGTTGCGTGAAGCAGCAGTTGTTGCTCATGTGTCTTGCAGCCTATAAAGTCCTTTACTTCTTGTGGTTTACAGGTGTAGCGCATCCTCGACATGGCAGTCCCAGATGATGATGGCCGGGTGGGTGAGCGGTCAAGGTAAAGTAGCGGGAGGAGGGCTTTGCCTGGAGCTGCCTTTCTCTTTGGGTTATGTGCAAGCACATGTTTTCTTGCAGGTTCATCATGCGGATTCAGAGGGGCCGATCTTCATGGCAGCTAAGTGGCGTGAGAAGGTGAGGTGGTTGTCTGAATTGGTGTCTAAGAGCCCAGTACTATGTAGCAACTCAGCCTTGCATTTCTGGTTCTGGCAGGTGCTGTTCAGGGAGCCTCTGGAAAAGGGTGAGCGTCTGAGGGTAGATGGTGTCGTCGTTAGTAGCAGCATGGGATTGTACACTTCTCGTGGGCCCAAAAGCCATTTTGCCTCTTGGAAGTGCAGGTGCCCCTGTCCGTGAGAGTTGCCCGTCCTGATGTCTTAGGCAGCAAGGGGCAGGTGAGCAGAATGCAGTTTTGCAGTGGGCTAGGTGGCAGAGTACAAGATGTTGTCAGCGAGCTGTGTGGTGGTGATAGTTGGCACTGTGTTGTACTGTTTGTTCTTTCATTTTCTTACAGATGCTGGAAGAGGAACTCAGAGACTGTGGGTTTATTTCCATTTGCGGACCCGGTTTGGGCTGATGTGGCCAGGAGAGCTTCATTCGTGACTGTCTGAAAGCTAAGTTGAGGGAGCAGAGTTGGGAGGCATGAGGCGGTTTCAGGACAGCGGGGATGGGTTTTGATGGTAGCCTAAGGGCGAGAAGTCTGTGCAGGGAGAGTCCTTTTTCTTCCGGGTGAAGCAGAGGGTCCTATTTGTCAGCCTAAACCCTGCACGGGCAGGGCAGTTCCAGCCTGTATGTGGTGTTTTCTAGTTTTTGTAGCCACTGTACTGTGTCTGAGATTTTCTGCAGGTCTTGATGTCCTCTTGATCCTTATACTCAGATTTGTTCTGCACATCCTCTGCATCTTTAGGTCTTTAAAAGGTTCATCTTGCCCCGTTCATCTTGCCCCGTTCATCTTGCCCCGTTCATCTTGCCCCGTTCATCTTGCCCCGTTCATCTTGCCCCGTTCATCTTGCCCCGTTCATCTTGCCCCGTTCATCTTGCCCCGTTCATCTTGCCCCGTTCATCTTGCCCCGTTCATCTTGCCCCGTTCATCTTGCCCCGTTCATCTTGCCCCGTTCATCTTGCCCCGTTCATCTTGCCCCGTTCATCTTGCCCCGTTCATCTTGCCCCGTTCATCTTGCCCCGTTCATCTTGCCCCGTTCATCTTGCCCCGTTCATCTTGCCCCGTCATTGCACATCTCTTTAGAACTATGATGTCTTGCTGTCCTACTGATCCTCGTTGGGTATCCTCGTTGCTGCGACTTTTCTTTTGTCCCCAGATCACAGTGTGGGTCTTGTGTGTTTTGGTGTTGTGGGAGTCTTTGTGTCTGGTTGGATCTGCTCTGCCCGGTGCTTGGAGGAGGCGATAAGAGTCAGCAGATGTACGTTGGCCCGATTCTGGGCTTAATGTTTTTGATGTCACTAGATGTTGCAGTCTAGGGCCGTCTGTTACTTTGCAGAATGAGCAGCACTAGATGTAGTGGGTGAGGAAGGTAGTTTCTGCTAGTCTCTTCCTGAAGGGGAGGACCAAAACTGGGGAGACAGTGTCGTCGTGAGAAGGAGCATAGGAGTGTACTTTTCTCATTGGCACAAAAGCCATTTTGCCTCTTGGAAGTGCAGGTGCCCCTGGCTGTGAGAGCTGCCCATCGTGATGTCTTAGCCAGCAAGGGGCAGGTGAACAGAATGCGGCTTTGTAGTGGGCTAGGTGGCAGAGTATAAGATGTTGTCAGCGAGCAGTGTGGTGGTGACGGTTGGCACTGTTTTTCTGTTTGTTTTGCAGATGCTGAAGAGGAACTCGGTGACTGCAGGATTATTTCCATTAGCGGATGTGATTTGAGCTGCTTTGTCCCAGGAGAGCTTCATTCGTGAGCGTCTGAAAGCTAAGTTGAGGGAGCAGTGTTGGCAGGCAGGAGGCTGCTTGGGGACAGCGGGGACAGGACTGTGCAGGGAGAGTCCTCTTGGGGTGGGTGAAGGCAGAGGGGACGAGTTGTCAGCCCAAACTCTGCACGGGCAGGGCAGTTCCAGCCTGTATCTGGTGTTGTCTGGTTTGTGTAGCCACCGTGCCATGCCTGAGATTTTCTGCAGATTTTGATGTCCTCTTGATTTCTTCTTCTCGGAGTTTTTCCACGCATTGTCTTCATCTTTAGGTCTTTAAAAGGTGCATCTTGCATGTTCATTTTGCCTATTGCGTCCGCATATCTTTGGAACCATAGGTGTTTTTTTGCTTATTCAGGGCTGCCGTAGGTTCTCTGTTGGAGCCCTCTCCTTTGCCTTCCCTGTGAGTCTGCATGGTCCCAGCAGTCTTCCTTCTTGCTGTGACTTTTCTTTTGTCCCTACTTCACGCTATGTGTCTTGTGTGTTTGTGTTTTGGTTGTCTTTGGTTGGTGCTGCTCTGACTGGTGCCTAGAGGAGATGATAAGAATCAGCAAATGTATGTTGGCCTGATACCGGGTTTAACATTTTGACTTGACTGGATGTTGCAGTCTCGGTCTGTTTGTTACTTTGCAGAATGAGCAGCCCTAGGCATGGGGGGTGAGGAGGGTAGTTTTTACTAGTCTGTGGAGCCAGGGAGGGGATGACCAAAACAGTGTGGGAGAAGTCATTGGAGCGATAACTACGGGGTTTGAGTGCCAAGGGAGCAGAGCTTAATGTTTGGGTTTGGTTGCAGGCTAGCTTGGCTTGGCTGTACTGTGCAGTAGAGGTAGTGTGAGTAAAAGGAGGCAAGAGGCTTGGAATTCTTTGGTCGTTTCTGAGCGTCAGGGCTACTGCTTTGCTGTTGTGTTTTTCAGAGGTAGAGGGCCTAGCTGTGTGCGGAGGGGCACGGATCTTGTTGTGTGCAGGTAGAGTGTCAGAGCAAGGTGGGAATATACTGATCTACAACCCTGGAATTGACTGGTGGGGACTGCACGGCAATCTATTGTTTCTTAGACCACTGGTACTATTGATCAGATTGGGCTGATGGGGACCCCAGATATTCAGAACAAACTATAAAAGACTGGCAGGAGCAAGCAGCAATGGGAGCTCTGTCTCAGCTGGCCCGAAACCCCCTTCCTCCCACCACCCGCCCCTGACGTCTTTTTGCAACTCACGGACACCGACCCACAGCGTTTGCAGAAACTTCACTTGCAGCAGCTTTGACGAAACATCTAAAGAGTATCATTGCAGTCCGTACAGGTCGTATTGTCCTTCCCAAACCCTTATAGCATGGGACAAGAGACCCTCTCCAAATGAGCAAAGTCACCCTAAAGTAAGTACAGTTGCCCTCCAAATTGGCTCTTAAAACATGCCCAGAGCACGTGCATTCACCACAGTACCGTCTGTCTGTAGAAGCATTTTGAGCGGTACAGTGTGAACGAATTATTCCTCTGGCTACACCTGTCTGTAAATGTTTCTAGAAATAGCGTGTTTCAACAGTAAGAGGGTATCTGGGATGCTGTTCTGTGGCAAGCCTTCACGCCAACACGATGGAGAATACATTAGCGTATAGCATGTATATTTGGTGACATCCTATGGTTTAAGTCACATCTAATTACTTACTATAACACGACTGCTTGTTTAGTTACATAATGATTGCTAATCACATACAAATAACAGAATAAATAGTTTAATGGGATTCTCTTTGGTTATGAAATAGTGATTTGTAAACGGTGGCATGCAATGTCAACTGCAGCGTGTTAAACAACAAGAATAACAACTAAGGTAACAGTAATTACTCTTATTTTCTTGTTGCTCAGAGTCCTCGAGACCGACCGCTCAGATACAGCCATACCTTAACGGCTCATCCTGCCCTTCTCCGTGATACGCGATGATGTTCCAGGAGAGAAGCGTACTTGTCCTTTTGGGGAAAAATATGGATACGAAAACAGGTCTGCGTCTATAAAGTTCTCTGAAATGACCGAGCGGCAGAAGCACTGTGAGGTCCATTCCTGGGTCTTCTCCAGTGCTCTAAAAACTATACGTGTGTTAATGGTTAAATAAAACTATTAAGCGAAAGTTACTTTGTTTCAATTATTTATAAAACTTAGTCCAGCAATTCCATTCAGAGTTTCGCAATTCCTAAATTTCCACACGGTTTCAATTCAGGGGCACGAGCGACAACTTTTGACACTAAATTAAAGGATATTTTTCTTCTCATCTTCATTTGAACGGGTCACGGCCCAGGATGGGGGAAAATGGAGGGACAGAGAAAGGAAAATGGGTCACAAAGGAAAGCCCCCTCGTCTGCACCTGAGGGCCGCTTTCTCTCTGTCTAAGGGAGCCTTGTTCTGTTCTGGCAAGGTATCCAGGGAACATCTCACTTTACTATTCTAGATGGAGGCAGAGGCGACCCGTTCACCTTATTCTCATCCTTTGTCACCATTTTTCTCTACGCATTCAGCACAGGATGAAGAATGTCCTCTGTTGTTACTTCATTATCGATATATTTTAGAAGGATTTCTTTGTTGTCATTCAGATAATGAGCCGATCTGACTTTTAACCGATCTTTAGCCCTTCTCATTCTTTTCTTGACGCCATCCCACTTCATCTTTGTACTCCTCATTACTTACCCACCCCTCGTGCCAGAACTTGTATATTTTCCTCCTTTTCCCCATTTCCAGCCAGAGTCTTTTACTCAGCCAGACCCGTCTGTGGATGTCTCTGTCCAGTCGAAGCCGCTCTTCCTAAAGTGTCGAAGTGCTAGTCAAGAGAAAAATAACAGTAAGATTCTATGACTAACAGAGATCCTGAGTGGCACATGCAGAGAGGGCTCAACAACAGGAGCAGAGAGAGAAAGAGACATCCACAACGTGAGTCCAGAGATGACAAAAATGGGCACAGAAATGCTGAAACAAAGCATGAACACCCAAATCCCAGGTACTCCAAAATGAATCATAGAATCACCAGGTTGGAAGAGACACACAGGATCATTGAGTCCAACCATTCCCACTAATTTCTAAACTATGCCTCTCGGTACCTCATCCAACCACATCTTAAACACCTCCAGGGAAGGCGAGTCAACCACCTCCTCGGGCAGACCTTTTCATTGCCTAATGACCCTTTTTGTGAAAAACTTTTTCTTTAGGTTGAGCCTGAACTTCACCTGCTGGTGCATGAGGCCATTCCCACTCATCCTGTCTCGTCGCCTGGTAGAAGAGCCCAGCTCCCTCTTCTCCACAACCTCCTTTCACGTAGTTGTAGAGAGCAATGAGGTCTACTCTCAGCTTCCTCTTGTCCAGGCTAAACACCCCCAGCTCTCTCTGCCATTCCTCATGGGGCCTGTTCTCCAGCCCCTTCACCAGCCTCATCACTCTCCTCTGGGCTCGCTCCAGAGCCTTAGCATCTTTCTTGCGGTAAGGGGCCCAGAACCGTACACAGGATCTGAGGAGCGGTTTCAACAGTGCTGAGTACAGAGGGAGAATAATCTCCCTCGACCTGCTGGTCACACCATTTCTGTACCATGCCAAGATGCATTCGGCCTTCTTGGACACCTGGGCACGCCGCTGGCTCACGTTCAGTCTCTGTCAACCGACACCCCGAGGTCCCTGTCTCCTCCAGGCAGTTTTCTAGACAGACTTCTAGTTTATAGCTCTGTATAGGGGTGTTGTCCCCCAAGCGCATGACCTGCATTTTGGCCTCATTAAACCTCACGCCATCGGTCTCAGCCCACGGATTCAGCCTGTTCAGACCCCTTTGCAGAGCCTCCCTACCCTCCAGCAGATCCATACTCCTACCCAGCTTAGCATTGTCTGCAAACTCGCTAAGCATGTACTCGATGCCTTCATCCAGGTTATCGATAGACATTGAATAGGGCTGGACTCAGCATGGAGTCCTGGGGACACTCTCGGCCTGGCAATCCAACCAGTTTTCCGCCCAGGAGAGCGTTCGCTTTTCCAGTTCAGAGGCTGACAGCTTCAGAAGCAGACCGCTATGAGAGACCGTATCAAAGGCTTTACCGAAGTCCAAGAAGACTACATCTGCAGCCTTTCCCTCATCTGAGAGCCTAGTCACTCGGTCATAGAAGGCAATCAGGTTAGTTTGGTGAGACCTGCCTTTCGTGAACCCGTGTTGACCGGAAATTCACGCAGACAACCCCCAAATGCTTCAGAGACCAAACAAACCAAGTCCCTCAAATGGGCACAGACTCAAAAAAGAAGCCTCTGCCTCCACCGGATGGGACCAGAGCCCCCACAGTCGAGTAAAGATGACACCCTGAACTAAGTATGGCGGTCCCCAACCTCGGCCCAGAGATCCCAACGCGAGGTTTGTTTACCCCTAAAAGAAGCCCAGAGCACGCGCGTTCACTGCAGCGTCGTCTGTCCATAGAAGCATTTTGAGCGGTGCAGTCTGAATGAGTTATTCTGCTGGCCGCACATTTATGTAAACATTGCCAGAAACTGCGTATTTTAACAGTAAGAGGGTTCCCAGGCTGGCTTCCCGTGGCAAACTTTCATGGGAATGCGATCGATAACCTTTTAGCATATAGCATTTGTACTGGGTGAGATAGTTTGGCTTAACTGCTATTAATCACGTACAAATAACACAATTGATTATTTTGTAATGCAATGATTGTTACCCATGTACAAGTAACAGAATAAATACTTAAACCAATTGGATTCTCCCCAGTCATTTTTAAAGCTCAGTCCAGCAATGCCGCTCGCGGTCTCGCAAGTTCTCACTTAGCTTGCAGTTTACGTACAGGGGCACGAGGGAAAGCTTTTACCACTAATTTGAAGGAGATGATCTTCTCACCATTATTCGGATTGGCCACAACCCAGGATGGTAGGAACCTCAAGGACAGAGAAGGGAAAATGGGCGAAAGAGGAAAACCCTCCCATCTGGGGCAAACGGCTGCTTCGTGTCGTTAATCTGCCCGTCCGCCGCCACCGGCTGACCGAAAAGCGGTTCCGTGCTACCACCGGATGGCCAAAACGCGGTACCGCAGCGTGAACCTATTAAGTCAGCTGTCTCCCCATCGGTTGACCGAAATGCCCTCCTCTGACCCTAGTCGGGATGCCAGAAAGCAGTATCGCAGTCTGAGCCTTCCGGGCCCGCTCTCCGCTTCTACCGTGTGACAAAAATGTGGTTCTGCACCGTGAGTTATTAAAGCTGACCATCTAGGAGCGACACACACATGGTACTGCAGCCTGAATAGATTAACCTGGCTCTCTTTTGCCACCGGGCGATTGAAATGCTGTGCCGGTGCCCGGGTGCCCCGCATGCACGGTGAAGCGAAAGAACCGAGCTCTCTGCTGTCACCGGGCAAGTTAAATAAAACATATCGATTGTTTAATGGAATTTTTTATATGAGTAGCGTGGCGAAGCTCGGTTTAAATTACATAACTTAATTGCCCATACAATAATTATACAGTAACACACCCTTTAGATAGAATTGAGCAGTGCTTAAACACGGTTTAAGTGCAACATCGATCTGCGTCACACAGTAGCAAAATCACAGAGCCCGTGCTACTTCTCAGCAACCGATGAAGCGGCAAACCTTAAAGGGCATTTTCAACTCCATCATCGATCCCTGTCTGACCATTTTCCTACCAACCTTACTATCGTATATAGCCCCATCTTTTGCGTAGTCATCGGGTTCAAATGTCCAGGCTGAGACGAACAATAAAGCCGTCACTGAGAAGCTAACCATAATAACAGAGTCAAGATGTAAGAGGAAAGGTTCTGAAACTCCTACAGTTACCTCAAGGACAGAGACAGCCTGTCCTTTTATCAGCTGTCTCTTGGCCCTTCCTCCCACAGAACAAACTCGATACGATCGCTGCTGCAACATCATTAGTCAGGCTCCAGCGTCAGGGGCCCGTGAATTCCAGGCACGAACAAAAAGCAAGTCAGGTAGCGTCCCGTGCCTCTAAGTTACAGAGTGCCGGGTCGGGTCTGGGGAGAGCGGAATAAAATACCCTAAAGCTCTGCTACTTCAGACATTTTAGAGATATCCACATGTGGATCTTTTCAGCAGCACTTGTACGAGCAGAAGCTTAGAGGAGCATTTTGGCCTAGCAACATTATAAAGCCACGTGTATACGTAAAAATGAGCTGACTAGTTTGAAAGGTAAAAGGAGCCCTACAGACCGACAGAGGATTACAGAAAAGGGCAAAGGACTAGCACTAAGATTCAGAAACAGCAAGAGGAACAAAGGGGAGCGTCGAGATAGAGAGTGAATTTAAAAGCTGTAACAGCCACAGTGAGCAATACACAGAGATAGAGAAAGAAAAAGAGAGATGGAAAGAGAGAAAGAAAAGCAAGGCATTTTCAGGTGCATAGAAAGTACAAATAAATCTCAGGGACTGGGCTAGTAACATTGTTGGGAAAATGAAAAAAAAAATGCAGACAGGGAAAAAGATGAAAAAGGAAAAAAAGAACTACGGACACAAGACAGATACTAAAGACTTGGGGGAAGCGGGGCGGGGTGGGGAGAAAGAGAAAACAACACAGAAAAATAAAAGAGTATGGGTACAGGGATGCCAGAGAATAAAAATTGTATTGCAGTACGGTAAATGAAAGGAACCGAGAAGTCCAGCTCTAAAATCTTTGCTATCTAGTCCCCTCACCGTTATGAGAAGCGGCATCGCAATGAAAGCTCGCATACTGTTATTTCTCCTAAGAATGCTTTTGGGCATAGCAACGGCATGGTTCTTATCAAAAATGTAAGGTATAATCAGTAAAACACAGCTGCTCCCCATTTCCTATTTATACCTTTGAGATAGTTCACCCCACCCCCTTCACAGGTGATATGCATGAAGGCCCAGGGTGTATATAAGCCCCAGGCCTTGCCCACAGAGTTCATTCAGCCTCTGGCTTCCCTTGAGGTCAGAGCTCTGCTGCTGCTTCACCTTCTTGTGGCTGATGAGGGTGTGCTGGAAAGGTAAGCTTATTTTTTTTTTCCTTTTACAGTGCTTTGTCTTTGTTTAGCGTTTCTAGTTATGGGGTAAGTTCTGGGTGTTCCTCATTCTGTGGGGTCGATGCTTTTATCCTAGAATCTCTGCAGTTTGTAGCTGGCTCCTTACGGGACATAATTTAGATTTCAGTACACTTGCCTAGAGGAACAAGTTGATTCTGTGGGTTGGTAGATGATGCAAGGGACCAGGGGAACCCTGGGAAAGGCTGAGAAGTACAGCTCTCGAGGAATATCAGCTCATAAGGGTCAAGGGATTAAAATATAGTGCAGGTTCTGTTAGGAAAAAACAGGGTTCTTTGTCTGATTTTTAAGGGGTGCAGAAATGGTTTAGAACTGGGAAAGGAAGATAGTTTCATCAGACTTTCTCGGATCGGTTTGGTGGTCAGATGCAAGCGTTATTCAGGTTTCTGTTGTTCCAGTCTCTCTGCAGCCAGTAGGAGGTAACGATGCTATTGAGACACATATTCAGGCACGCGGTATGGATTATTTGGTCTCTTGTGTGGCAATTGCCAATTTGCATATCAGAGGAATTTGATCTCGAGAAGTATCGGTTGCCTGAAATGATGTAATCTCTGGGACTGAGATCTCTGCTCCCTCGTCCCTTCTACTTATCGCATTGTTCGAGTGACTTATTTGAACTTGTCCCGTCTTCATCTCTCCGAATATTGGATACTTTGCTACTTGAAGGTATGGATTTGCTGCCTATTTGCAGCGCAGGATTCCGTCCTTGTCTTCCCCTGTGTTTCTTGGGGAAGAGGATGGTCATTGTTTTGCCTTGTAGCAGTTAACAGCTGAGCGATCCTTCCTCATCCGGTCTGTGGGCCCACGAGCCTCCCTCGTTTACAAGAGTTTGGGATTTTTCCAAACTTACCGGGGAGATTTGCTCTATTGCTCACAGCGGTCGGTACCTCGTTCCTGTTATCCATTGTGGGGATTTTTATGTTCATACACTTTCCAGTTTAGGTCTTAAAGTAGTCAGCTCCCACCGTTGTGATCTTTTCATCGGCTGCCTGCCTCTGTCCTTCCAGTCTCCATTACTGTCTGGTAAGTGTCCTGGTTTTTTAGGTCTTCCGTGTTGATTTTTTTTTTGAGACCCGGTAAAGGTTGTAATTTTTCAAGTTCTTTTTGTTTACTCCTGTAACTAAAGTCTAGTAAATTTCTAGAATTTTTATCCGCACAGCTCATCTGTCTTTTGTCCTGGCTATCGACACTACTATGTTCCTGTAATGGGAGCGGTGGAGTGAAGAGGTAAGCGGACCCTGTGGCATTTTGGCGTGCCGGTGAGGTAGTTGGGCTAACAGTTATGGGGCTGGCGGCGAGGAGGAAATCAAGTATGTCTCGAAGAGTAAAGTAGTAGCATTTGGTATCTCGATTACGTATGGAACCTTTGGTTTGGCAGGTGCCCTGACAGTTTTGCAGCGGGTTTAGTACAAGATGTCGGCAGTGAGCAGTGTGATGCTGACTTGGCACTCTGTTTGCTCTCTCTCTCTTTTTTTTTTGTGTGTGTATTGTAGTCCAGGACAATGTGACAGTGCAGGATTTTTCCAGTTACTTAATGCAGTTAGAGGTTTTTTTGCTTGGGATGGCTTTGGGTCCTCAGGAAGTTAAGGGGGCTGTGTTTTTTGCCGGGAAGAGGGCGGGATGTCGAGAACAGCAAGGAGGAGATTTAGCGTAGGGTAGAAGGTTGCACAGGGAGAGTTTGCCTCGTTACAGATTTGGAGAGGGGTTTAACTTTCAGCCCCAAGCTAGCGTGTGCCAGGCAGGGCAGTTCCAGCCTGTATCTGTCTTGTTGTTTAGACTATGTAGATTCTGTCTTAAATCTTCTGCAGGTCTTGATGTCGTATTTGTGTTTGAGCCACGTGTCATCTCATCTCTAGACTCTGGGATGTCTGTTCTTATTAAGGTGCCGATCGGGCACTGCTTTTCTCACCTTGTGATTTTATAGCGCGGATAGGTCTTGCCTTTTGGCAATTTGAGGTCAGTCACTTATCGCACAGGCATCGCAGGAGACATCAGCATCGTCAGCCCTTATCGTTCCACTTTCTTAAATCCCTGTTTTGGGACTTCTTCCACACGCAGTCTGTTTTGAGGTCTGTAAGCGGGGCTCAGCCTCACGTCCTTCTAGTCGTGGCTATGTTTGTTTAAGGGGCCACAGTCTTCCATTTGTTAAGGGCTGACATAATCTTTATCGCAGCTCATTACGTCTTCTCGCTCGATGCCAGCTTTCTTTTGAGAGTCATTCTTGCCGAGTTTCCTTTTCGTTTCCGCATCCCGTAATCGGTTTTCTGTGCAGAGTCAGACCCTGCACATTTTTATCTGGCTGGAGCTGCTCTGCCTGAGCGAAAGAAGCGGTAGTTGGCAGAAGGATAGTCGTGAATTTCTGCCTTTAGATATACCTGCATAGTTGGACTGTGATGGGCATGGCGATACTTCGCATTACAGAGCAAGTAGCTGTAGATATGTGGGGTGAAGAGAATCATTTTTGGTCGGTTACGCAGCCACAGAGGGAATGACCGAAGCCATCTCGGATATGCCACAGGAGCATCGGTAGAACAGTTTAAATTCTCTGGGCAATAAATCTGGTGCATACGGTTGTTAAGATTTGATTTTACGGGGTTTTTTTTTTCTACCTGGCTGTTGCGTGAAGAAGAGTCGGTATTCCTGAATTGAAACAGCGGGTGTGCTCATTTAGTTATCGTCGAGTCCGGGGCTGAGTTATTCAATGTTGAATTTTACAGGCGCAGAGGCATCGGGTCTGGCAGCAAGGGGTGACAATTGAATCTGGGGTAGATCGTCACAGCCGAGCGGGTCAGCCGCCGAGTCAGCAGTTAGATACGACTCGTACCTACGCAGTTAGTAATTGTGGTTCGGTTTTATGTTTTGTCTTTCAAGTTAGAGATCAATGAGCAAAATGGAATACCGGTACGGGAGCCGTGTCGACAAAGGAAAGCAACGGTGAGTTACACAAAGAAGCGGTTTTTGCTCATGCGACTTAGTTCACGGAGTCTCAAGCGTTCTCTGCTGTCTGTGCTTTACAGGTGGCGCATGAGTCTCTAAGCGAGAGGAGAAGATGTCGGTGCCTGAGGTGGGTGGCCGTCAAGGTAAGGGAGCGGGACCTGGGGAATAAGGTCCGTGGGCTGTCTTTGTTTCAGGGTAGTATCCGAACATGTGTGGTTTTGCTTTCTTTTCTGCAGGTGCCACAGGCAGCCTAGAGGGGCGCAGCCTCACATAGAGAAAATGGTCTGAGAGGCGAGGAGGTTGTTGTCTAAATAGATCTCTAGGAGACCAGTTTTACAGAGCACCTCAGCCGAGCGTTTCTGTTTTGTTGCCTAGGCGCCACGTGGGCCGCCTTTGGAACGGGAAGAGTATTTGAGGTCAGTCGGGTTATAGGGAGATGGAGCACGGGCCTGTGGATTTACCACAAGCGGGGCCCTACGTAGCGTGGAGCTGACCGATGCTGTGTCTTTTGTTCTGCCTTCTCGCAGATGAAGAGGAGCCCGATCGCCGCAGGATCATCTTTGACAGCGGATGCGATTTGGGCTGCTTCTGCCGAGCGTGGCTTCAGGCTCTCGGACCTCTGAAAGTTAAGTTGTGGGATCGGGGCCGGGGTTATGTTGGGAAGAAGAGGGGTGGTTTGTCATAGGAAGGAGGGGCTGTATTGCACTGTTGTATTACCCTGTGTTAGACTTTGCCTTTTCACTTTGTTGTATTGCACTGTGCTAGACTTTGACTTTGCTGTATTGTGCTGCATTTGACTTTGTATATTGCACCCCAACTTTTGTACATTGGCCTATGTTAGACTTTGCTGTATTGTGCCTTACCTTTGCGTATTGCACCCTAGCTTTGCCGCTCCGCGTCGCGTGGGACTTTGCCGCTCCGCGCCGCGTGGGACTTTGCCGCTCCGCGCCGCGTGGGACTTTGCCGCTCCGCGCCGCGTGGGACTTTGCCGCTCCGCGCCGCGTGGGACTTTGCCGCTCCGCGCCGCGTGGGACTTTGCCGCTCCGCGCCGCGTGGGACTTTGCCGCTCCGCGCCGCGTGGGACTTTGCCGCTCCGCGCCGCGTGGGACTTTGCCGCTCCGCGCCGCGTGGGACTTTGCCGCTCCGCGCCGCGTGGGACTTTACTGTGTTGCGCCCTAGCTTTCCTGTGTTGCATTGTGTCTGACTTTGCCTTTACTGTTTTGTAGTGTTTGACTTTTTGTGGTATTGCACTGTGTGTTCACTTTGTCTTTGCTATATTGTGCTCAGACTTTTTGCTGTATTGCTTTGTGTTTTGACTTTGGCTCTTTGCTGTATTGCACTGTTTGACTTTGTGGTATTGTGCCCTGACTTTGATGTATTGCACTGTATTGTGCCGTGCCTTTGCTGTTTTGTGCCCTGTTTGTTTGCCTTTGCTCTGTTGTATTCACTAACTATAAGGATAGTATCTTACCATGTGTGTTTTTGTGTTCTCCTTTGCAGGTGCCACACTCAGCCTAGAGGGGTGAAGCTTCACACAGAGGAATGCTCTGAGAGGTGAGGAGGCTGTTGCATGAACAGATGCCCAAGAGACAGGTTTTACGGAGCAAGTCAGCTCAGTATTTCTCTTTTGTTTTGTAGGTGCCAGGTTGGGCTGCCTTTGGAACAGCAAGAGTATTTGAGGTCAGTCAAGTAACAGGGAAATGGAGCGTGGGCCTGCGTAGCGTGGAGCTGACTGTTGACACTGTGTTTTTTGTTCTGTCTTCTTGCAGATGAAGAGGAGCCCGATCGCCGCAGGATCATCTTTGACAGCGGATGCGATTTGGGCCGCTTCTGCCTAGCGTGGCTTCAGGCTCTCGGACCTCTGAAAGTTAAGTTGTGGGATCGGGGCTGGGGTTACATTGGGAAGAAGGGAGGTGGTTTGTCCTAGGAAGGAAGGGTTTTAGCTTTGCAGGTACTTAGATTTATTTTAGAAAATAATAGAATAAAAAATTCCCAGCTGGGTTTTATTTTCCCCCTGGTCCCGGCCACTCTTTGAGGCTTTGTTCATTGCCAAGGTTTGGGTGCAGACTGACTCGGGACTGGGTCTTGTTGAGGCAGGCTTAATTTTTGAGGCACCTAGTGACACCGTTCCTGGGGAGCCACGGGGTCTAGGAGGGACGGCCTGTTGTGGCCAGTAGGAAATGGAATGGATGGCTGGTGAATGAGGAAGGGTTTCTGGGCGATGGTTTGTGTGTTTGGTTTTGGGGTGGCGGGGTTGCTTTTTGAAGTTGTGTGTGTGTGATGTTTTGTTTTGCTTTGCAGGTACCTAGCTTGCTTTTAAAAAATATATGCAATAGAATAAAAAACTCCCAGCTGGGGGGTTTTTTTTTTTCCCCCCCAGCTGGGTTTTTTTTCCCCGGTCCCGGCCAGTCTGCGAGGCGATGTTCATCGCCAAGGTTTGGGTGCAGACTGACTGGGGACCGGGTTTTGTTGAGGCAGGCTTAATTTTTGAGGCACCCAGGAACACCGTTCCTGGGGAGCCACGGGGTCTAGGAGGGACGGCCCGTTGTGGCCGGTAGGAAATGGAATGGATGGCCGGTGAATGAGGAGGGGTTTCAGGGCGAGGGTTTGTGTGTTTGGTTTTGGGGTGGCGGGGTTGCTTTTTGAAGTTGTGTGTGTGTGATGTCTTGTTTTGCTTTGCAGGTACTTAGTTTGCTTTTAAAAAATATATGCAATAGAATAAAAAACTCCCAGCTGGGGGGTTTTTTTTTTTTTCCCCCCAGCTGGGTTTTTTTTCCCCGGTCCCGGCCAGTCTGTGAGGCGATGTTCATCGCCAAGGTTTGGGTGCAGACTGACTGGGGACTGGGTTTTGTTGAGGCAGGCTTAATTTTTGAGGCACCCAGGAACACCGTTCCCGGGGAGCCACAAGGTCTAGGAGGGACGGCCCGTAGGGGCCGGTAGGAAATGGAATGGATGGCCGGTGAATGAGGAGGGGTTTCAGGGCGAGGGTTTGTGTGTGTGGTTTTGGGGTGGCGGTGTTGCTTTTTGAGGTTGTGTCTAATGTTCTGTTTGTAATTTTTTTTGCTTTGTAGGTAGTTCACTTATAGCTAAACATAAAGAAGTATTTGGAATGGTGAGAGGAGTTGCTGTGGAGCTGTGCCTTGGGATGGTGAGAGGAGTTGCTGTGGAGCTGTGCCTCGGGATGGCGAGAGGAGTCACTGTGGTGTTGCGCCTTAAACTCTGTACTGTGGTGTTGCGCCTTAAACTCTGTACTGTGGTGTTGCGCCTTAAACTCTGTACTGTGGTGTTGCGCCTTAAACTCTGTACTGTGGTGTTGCGCCTTAAACTCTGTACTGTGGTGTTGCGCCTTAAACTCTGTACTGTGGTGTTGCGCCTTAAACTCTGTACTGTGGTGTTACTTTGTGTTTAAGTTTCTACTATTGTCTTGCATTAAGTCAGAGTTTGTACTGCTGTGTTATTCCTTAACTTTGTACTGATGTGCTGTGTGTGAACTTTGCTGTATTGTATTGTGTTTGACTTTGCTGTATTGTACTCTGACTTTACACTGTTGTACTGTGCACTAAGTTTGTATATTGCACTGTTAGCCATTGTTGTATTGCAGTGTTTGACTTTGTACTGTGCCTAACTTTGTACTGCACTGTTTGACTTTGTATTGCCCTGTGTTTGACTTTGTATTGCGCCCTAACTTTGCAGTATTGCATTGTGTTTGACTTTGTTGTACTGTGCCCTGACTTTATACTTTATACTGTGTACTCCCTATTTGAGTTTGTATTGTGTACTCTGTATTATGCTGTAACTTTTTATCTTGTGTTGTGTTTGTCTTTTATAGCGTGCGTTTGACTCTGTATTCTGTTGTGCCCTAACTTTGTATTTTGCACTGTGTGACTTTATCTTGTATTCTGTATTTGACTTTGTATTTTGTGCTGTGTGTGACTTTGTACTTTGTTTTTTGTACTCTGTATTTGACTTGTTGTATTGTGCCCTAACTTTGTACTCTGTATTTGACTTTGTGCTTGGTACTCTGTATTTGACTTTGTGCTTGGTACTCTGTATTTGACTTTGTGCTTGGTACTCTGTATTTGACTTTGTGCTTGGTACTCTGTATTTGACTTGTTGTATTGTGCCCTAACTTTGTACTCTGTACTTGACTCTGTATTTTGGATGCTGTATTTGACTTGTTGTATTGTGCCCTAACTTTGTACTTGGTACTCTATTTGACTTGTGTTGTGCCCTAACTTTGTACTCTGTATTTTGTAGTCTGTATTTGAGTTTGTATTTGACTTGTTGTATTGTGCCCTAACTTTGTATTTTGTACTCTGTACTTGGTACTCTATATTTGACTTTATACTCTGTACTTAGTATTTGACTTTGTGTTGTGCCTTCAACTTTGTACTTGGTACTCTATATTTGACTTTGTTGGCTTGCGCCTTAAACTTTGTATTTTGTTCTCTGTATTTGACTTTGTGTTGTGCCCTAAACTTTGTACTTGGTACTTTGTATTTTGTACTCTGTATTTGACTTTGTTGGCTTGCGTCTTAAATTTTGTACTCTGTATTTGACTTTCACTTGGTTCTTAAACTTTGTATTTTGTATTCTGTATTTGACTTTGTTGGCTTGCGTCTTAAACTTTGTATTTTGTATTCTGTATTTGACTTTGTTGGCTTGTGTCTTAAACTTTGTATTTTGTTCTCTGTATTTGACTTTGTTGGCTTGCGTCTTAAACTTTGTATTTTGTTCTCTGTATTTGACTTTGTTGGCTTGTGTCTTAAACTTTGTATTTTGTTCTCTGTATTTGACTGTGTTGGCTTGCGTCTTAAACTTTGTATTTTGTTCTCTGTATTTGACTGTGTTGGCTTGCGTCTTAAACTTTGTATTTTGTTCTCTGTATTTGACTGTGTTGGCTTGCGTCTTAAACTTTGTATTTTGTTCTCTGTATTTGACTGTGTTGGCTTGCGTCTTAAACTTTGTATTTTGTTCTCTGTATTTGACTTTGTTGGCTTGCGTCTTAAACTTTGTATTTTGTTCTCTGTATTTGACTTTGTTGGCTTGTGTCTTAAACTTTGTACTCTGTATTTGACTGTGTTGGCTTGCGTCTTAAACTTTGTATTTTGTTCTCTGTATTTGACTTTGTTGGCTTGTGTCTTAAACTTTGTACTCTGTATTTGACTGTGTTGGCTTGCGTCTTAAACTTTGTATTTTGTTCTCTGTATTTGACTGTGTTGGCTTGCGTCTTAAACTTTGTATTTTGTTCTCTGTATTTGACTGTGTTGGCTTGCGTCTTAAACTTTGTTCTCTGTATTTGACTGTGTTGGCTTGCGTCTTAAACTTTGTATTTTGTTCTCTGTATTTGACTGTGTTGGCTTGCGTCTTAAACTTTGTACTCTGTATTTGACTGTGTTGGCTTGCGTCTTAAACTTTGTATTTTGTTCTCTGTATTTGACTTTGTTGGCTTGCGTCTTAAACTTTGTACTCTGTATTTGACTGTGTTGGCTTGCGTCTTAAACTTTGTATTTTGTTCTCTGTATTTGACTTTGTTGGCTTGTGTCTTAAACTTTGTACTCTGTATTTGACTGTGTTGGCTTGCGTCTTAAACTTTGTATTTTGGACTCTGTAATCCTTTTTCCATGTCTTGTAACTTAAAGAATGCTCTCAGTCCTTTTTACTAATAAAGCAAATAAAAACTCTCCTCTTAGACAGTGCAATAAAGGTTTTTCAGGGTTGTGTCAGTTTATTTTTGTCTTTTCTTTCTTTCCTACTTTTCACTTTAGTTTTCTGATTCAAAACCTTGAATCAGAATTCTATAAACTTGACTTCAAGTTTTTTAGAATTCTGATTTAAGGTTTTGAATCAGAGCAGCCCTAGACCCAGGCTTGGTCTCTGGGAGTAAAAAATTAAATTTAAATAAAAAAAATTTAAAAATAAAAAATTACTCCCAGAGACCAACCCCATTTTCTAGGGCTGCACCAGGCTGCACCAGACTTATTATTTTTCTTCTTTTTATATACTACTATATAGGGAGATAATTACCCCCCCAAAACCACCTGTACCAACCACAGATGCATACACACACCTCAATCACACACCCATCCCACTAAACACCCCCCCGACACACACAGAACCAATTACACCCCCAATAAAACCCCACCCATACACTAACCTACCAATTACCAAACACAAATCCCCACACCAGGCCCAATCACACCCCATCCACCATAATGAATAAATTAATTAGGCAAACTACAAAAAAAAATTTTTTCCCACAACACACAATCCATCAACAAACCACCACACAAAAACACACACCCACACAACCCCACCCCCAACATTAACACGACCTCACAACCCCACCCCCCACCATGACACAATCCCTCACCACACCCCCCCGCCACGACCCTCCGCCCTGCCACCCCCCCGCCACGACCCTCCGCCCTGCCACCCCCCCGCCACGACCCTCCGCCCTGCCACCCCCCCGCCACGGCCCCTCGCCACGCCACCCCCCCCGCCACTGCCCCTCGCCACGCCACCCCCCCCGCCACTGCCCCTCGCCACGCCACCCCCCCCGCCACTGCCCCTCGCCACGCCACCCCCCCCCGCCACTGCCCCTCGCCACGCCACCCCCCCCCGCCACTGCCCCTCGCCACGCCACCCCCCCCCGCCACTGCCCCTCGCCACGCCACCCCCCCCCGCCACTGCCCCTCGCCACGCCACCCCCCCCCGCCACTGCCCCTCGCCACGCCACCCCCCCCCGCCACTGCCCCTCGCCACGCCACCCCCCCCCGCCACTGCCCCTCGCCACGCCACCCCCCCCCGCCACTGCCCCTCGCCACGCCACCCCCCCCCCGCCACTGCCCCTCGCCACGACCCCCCACCCCTCGCCACTGCCCCTCGCCACGACCCCCCACCCCTCACCACGCCCCCCCGCCACGACCTCCCGCCCCTCGCCACGCCCC
>JAUMJK010001906.1:0-14879 GCA_033558105.1 Coccyzus lansbergi | reverse complement strand
GTTGAACTGGGCTAGAACTGGGTTGAACTGGGCTCGAACTGGGATGGAACTGAGCCAAACTGGGCTGAACTGGGTTAGACTGGGCTGGAGCTGAGTTCAACTGGGCTGGAACTGAGCTGAACTGGGTTAGAGTGGGATGGAGCTGAGCCAAATTGGGCTAGAACTGGGTTGAACTGGGCTGGACTGGGCTAGAACTGGTGTGGGACTGAGCTGAACTGGGCTGGAACTGGATTGAAACTGGGCTGAACTGGGGTAGAACTGAGCTGAAATGTGCTGAACTGGGTTACACTGGGCTGGAGCTGAGCTGGACTGGGCTGGACTGGGTTGGAGCTGAGCTGGACTGGGCTAGAACTGAGCCAAACTGGGCTGAACTGAGCTGGAGCTGAGCTGAACTGGGCTGGACTGGGTTGGACTGGGTTGGAGCTGAGCTGAACTGGGCTGAACTGGGTTGGACTGGGCTGGAGCTGAGCTGAACTGGGCTGGACTGGGCTGGAGCTGAGCTGGGCTGGGCTGGAACTGAGCCAAACTGGGCTGAACTGAGCTGGAGCTGAGCTGAACTGGGCTGGAACTGAGCTGGAACTGGGTTAGACTGGGATGGAGCTGAACTGAACTGGGCTGGAACTGGGGTAGAACTGAGCTGGAACTGGGTTAGACTGGGACGGAGCTGAGCTGAACTGGGTTGGACTGGGCTGAACTGGGCTGCAACTGAGCTTAACTGGGCTGCAACTGGGCTGGAACTGGATTGAAACTGGGCTGAACTGGGGTAGAACTGAGCTGAAATGTGCTGAACTGGGTTACACTGGGCTGGAGCTGAGCTGGACTGGGCTGGACTGGGTTGGACTGGGCTGGAGCTGAGCTGAACTGGGCCAGAACTGGGTTGGACTGGGCTGAAACTGAGCTGAACTGGTCTGGACTGGAACTGGGCCAGAAGTGGGTTGGACTGGGATGGAGCTGAGCCAAATTGGGCTAGAACTGGGTTGAACTGGGCTGGACTGGGCTAGAACTGGTGTGGGACTGAGCTGAACTGGGCTGGAACTGGATTGAAACTGGGCTGAACTGGGGTAGAACTGAGCTGAAATGTGCTGAACTGGGTTGGACTGGGCTGGAGCTGAGCTGAACTGGGCTGGACTGGGTTGGACTGGGCTGGAGCTGAGCTGAACTGGGCTGGACTGGGTTGGACTGGGCTGGAGCTGAGCTGAACTGGGCTGGACTGGGTTAGAGCTGAGCTGGACTGGGCTGGACTGGGCTGGAGCTGAGCTGGACTGGGCTAGAACTGAGCCAAACTGGGCTGAACTGAGCTGGAGCTGAGCTGAACTGGGCTGGAACTGGGCTGGAACTGGGTTAGACTGGGACGGAGCTGAGCTGAACTGGGTTGGACTGGGCTGAACTGGGCTGCAACTGAGCTTAACTGGGCTGGAGCTGGGTTGGACTGGGCTGAAACTGAGCTGAACTGGGCTGGAGCTGGGTTGGACTGGACTGGAACTGGGCTAGAAGTGGGTTGGACTGGGCTGGAACTGAGCTGAACTGGTCTGGACTGGAACTGGGCCAGAAGTGGGTTGGACTGGGCTGGAACTGAGCCAAACTGGGTTGAACTGGGTTAGACTGGGCTGGAGCTGAGTTCAAATGGGCTGAACTGGGCTAGAAGTGGGTTGGACTGGGCTGAAACTGAGCTGAACTGGTCTGGAACTGGTCTGGACTGGAACTGGGCTAGAAGTGGGTTGGACTGGGCTGGAACTGAGCCAAACTGGGTTGAACTGGATTAGACTGGGCTGGAGCTGAGTTCAAATGGGCTGAACTGGGCTAGAAGTGGGTTGGACTGGGCTGGAACTGAGCTGAACTGCTCTGGAACTGGTCTGGACTGGAACTGGGCCAGAAGTGGGTTGGACTGGGCTGGAACTGAGCCAAACTGGGTTGAACTGGATTAGACTGGGCTGGAGCTGAGTTCAAATGGGCTGAACTGGGCCAGAAGTGGGTTGGACTGGGCTGGAACGGAGCCGGACTGGGTTGAGCTGAGCCGGACTGGGTTGAACTGAGCTGGACTGGGTTGAACTGGGCTGGGAGTGGCGTGTACTGGTTGGTGTTGTGCTGAGGGTTCGTTGGCAGCGGCTGCTGTTGGTGCCAGAGCCGCAGCTGAGTCAGCGCAGGCAGCGGCTGATGCCAGTTCCTGCACACACTGGGGGGCACTGGGGGGCACTGGGGGGCACTGGGACCTGGGAGATGCTGTGGGAGGTGCAGGACGAGGGACAGGACGAGAGGGAATGGCCTCAAGCTCCACCAGGGGAGATTTAGGCTGGAGATTAGGAGGAGGTTTTTCCCAGAAAGGCTCATTGGGCATTGGAATAGGCTGCCCAGGGAGGGGGTTGATTCCCCTTCCCTGGAGGTGTTTAAGGGACGGGTGGATGAGGTCCTGAGGGACATGGGTTAGTGTTTGATAGGAATGGTTGGACTAGGAGATCCGATGGGTCCTTCCAACCTGGTTGGTCTGTGATTCTGTGATTCTATGTGGGAGATGCAGGAGGTGCAGGAGGCGCTGGGGCTGCCGGGACAGGGATGCAGGAGGTGCAGGAGGTGCATGAAGAGGGAGGTGAGAGATGCAGGAGGTGCATGAAGAGGGAGGTGAGAGGTGCAGGAGGTGCAGGAGGTGCATGAAGAGGGAGGTGAGAGATGCAGGAGGTGCATGAAGAGGGAGGTGAGAGGTGCAGGAGGTGCAGGAGGTGCATGAAGAGGGAGGTGAGAGATGCAGGAGGTGCAGGAGGTGCATGAAGAGGGAGGTGAGATTTGCAGGAGGTGCATGAAGAGGGAGGTGAGAGATGCAGGAGGTGCAGGAGGTGCATGAAGAGGGAGGTGAGAGATGCAGGAGGTGCAGGAGGTGCATGAAGAGGGAGGTGAGAGATGCAGGAGGTGCATGAAGAGGGAGGTGAGAGATGCAGGAGGTGCAGGAGGTGCAGGGACTTGAGGGAGAAGGAGGCAGGAGGTGCAGAGGATGCACCGACAGGTCTGTTGTGGGAGATGCAGGAGGTTCAGGGGATGCAAAGGTTGCATGGACAGGGATGCAGGGGATGCAGGAGGTGCAGGGGATGCAGGAGGTGCAGGGGATGCAGGGTCAAGGGTGCAGGAGGTGCAGAGGATGCATGAAGAGGGATGTGGGAGATGCAGGAGGTGCAGGGGATGCAGAGGACGCACAGACAGGGATGCAGGAGGTGCAGGAGGTGCATGAAGAGGGAGGTGAGAGATGCAGGAGGTGCAGGAGGTGCAGGGACTTGAGGGAGAAGGAGGCAGGAGGTGCAGAGGATGCACTGACAGGTCTGTAGGAGATGCAGGAGGTTCAGGGGATGCAAAGGTTGCATGGACAGGGATGCAGGAGGTGCAGGAGGTGCAGGGGATGCAGGGTCAAGGGTGCAGGAGGTTCAGGGGATGCAGAGGATGCACAGACAGGGATGCAGGAGGTGCAAGAGGTGCAGGGACAGGTACAGGGGGTACAGGAGGTGCAGGGGACGCAGGGGCCACAGGGCTGTGGGAGGTGCAGGGGGTGCAGAGGACGCACAGACAGGGAGGCAGGAGGCGCAGGAGGTGCAAAGGCTGCAGGGACAGGGGTGCAGGAGGTGCAGGGAGAAGGATGCAGGAGGTGCAGGAGATGCAGGAGATGCAGAGGCTGCAGGGTCATGGCTGTGAGAGGTGCAGGAGGTGCAGGGACTTGAGGGAGAAGGGAGGCAGGAGGTGCAGGAGGTGCAGGGGATGCACAGCCAGGGAGGTGGGAGATGCAGGGGATGCACAGGGTGAGCTGCCAGGAGTGCAGAGGCTGCCTGGACAGGGATGCGAGAGGTGCAGGAGGCGCAGGGGATGAAGGGAAAGGGATGCGAGAGATGCAGGAGGTGCAGGGGACGCAGGGAGAAGGATGCGGGAGGTGCAGGAGATGCAGAGGATGCACAGGGTGAGGTGCAGGGGGCGCAGAGGCTGCCTGGACAGGTCTGTGGGAGATGCAGGAGGTTCAGGGGATGCAGAGGACGCACAGACAGGGATGCAGGAGGTGCAGGAGGTGCAGGGACAGGGACAGGGGGTACAGGAGGTGCAGGGGACGCAGGGACAGGGCTGTGGGAGGTGCAGGGGGTGCAGGAGGTTCAGGGACTGCACAGAGTGGGCTTCAGGGGCTGCAGGGACAGAGCCGCGAGAGCTGCCTCAGAGACCCCACAGACCCCACAGGCTGCATGACCCCCACACCCCATAGACCCCACATGCCCCATGGAGCCCAGAGACTCCATAGACCCCCATGGACCCCAGAGACTACACATGCCCCAAGGACCCCACAGACTCCATAGACCCCATAGACCCCATGGAGTCCATAGACCCCATAGACCCCATGGACCCTATAGATCCCATGGACCTCATAGTCCCCATAGACTTCATAGACCCCACAGACTCCATAAACCCCACATGCCTCATGGACCCTACAGACTCCATAGACTCCACAGACTCCATAGACCCCACAGACTCCATAGACCCCACAGACTCCATAGACCCCACAGACTCCATAGATCCCATAGACCCCATAGACCCCATGGAGTCCATAGACCCCATGGACCCCATAGATCCCATGGACCCCATAGTCCCCATAGACTCCATAGTCCCCATAGACTCCATAGTCCCCATAGACTCCATAGTCCCCATAGACTCCATAGTCCCCATAGACTCCATAGACCCCACAGACTCCATAGACCCCACAGACTCCATAGATCCCATAGACCCCATAGACCCCATAGACTCCATAGTCCCCATAGACTCCATAGACCCCATAGACTCCATAGTCCCCATAGACTCCATAGAACCCACAGACTCCATAGAACCCACAGACCCCATAGACCCCATAGACCCCATAGACCCCATAGACCCCATAGACTCCATAGTCCCCATAGACTCCATAGACCCCACAGACTCCATAGACCCCACAGACTCCATAGACCCCACAGACTCCATAGATCCCATAGACCCCATAGACCCCATGGACCCCATAGATCCCATGGACCCCATAGTCCCCATAGACTCCATAGACCCCACAGACTCCATAGACCCCACAGACTCCATAGAACCCACAGACTCCATAGATCCCATAGACCCCATAGACCCCATGGAGTCCATAGACCCCATGGAGTCCATAGACCCTCTAGACCCCATAGACTCCATAGTCCCCATAGACTCCATAGTCCCCACAGACTCCATAGTCCCCATAGACTCCATAGTCCCCATAGACTCCATAGACCCTATAGACTCCATAGATCCCATAGACTCCATAGATCCCATAGACTCCATAGTCCCCATAGACTCCATAGACCCCACAGACTCCATAGATCCCATAGACCCCATAGACCCCATGGAGTCCATAGACCCTCTAGACCCCATAGACTCCATAGTCCCCATAGACTCCATAGTCCCCATAGACTCCATAGAACCCACAGACTCCATAGAACCCACAGACTCCATAGATCCCATAGACCCCATAGATCCCATAGACCCCATAGACCCCATAGACTCCATAGTCCCCATAGACTCCATAGACCCCACAGACTCCATAGTCCCCATAGACCCCATAGACCCCATAGACCCCATGGAGTCCATAGTCCCCATAGACCCCATAGACCCCATAGACCCCATGGAGTCCATAGTCCCCATAGACTCCATAGACCCTATAGACTCCATAGAACCCACAGACTCCATAAACCCACATGCCCCATGGACCCTATAGACCCAACAGACTCCATAGACCCCATAGACCCCATAGACCCTATAGACCCCATGGAACAGGCCTGCCCAGGTCGGTGGTTAATTCCCCTTCCTGGAGGGGTTTAAGGTGTGGATAGACCTGAGGGACTTGGTTTAGTGTTTGCTGGGAATGGTTGGACTGGATGATCCGCTGGGTCTCGTCCGACCCGGTTGTTCTGTGATTCTGGGCGTTGGATGCACAGCTCGAGGCGCAGGTAGAGCTGCTGTTGCTGCTGCTGCTGGTTTTTTTTCGGGGCTTCAGGTTTCTTGGGGGGGGGGGGGGGGTTCAGGTTTTTTGGGGTTCAGGCTGTTCCGGCCCTGCCAGCCCCTGAGGCTGCTCCCGCGCCAGGCGCCAGACAAACCAGAGGCGCTTCGGTTTTCCCTCCGGCCCACGGCCCTGGGACACCCCCCAACTACTTGTGGGGCTGACCCACAACTTGTGGGGCTGGGGGAGGGGAGGGGGGGGTCCCATTCCGTCCCCCCATCTTCGTGGCTCCGGGCAGGAAGGGGTTAAATAGCTTCTTCTCGGCCATGGGGGTTGTGTCTGGGCCCCAAGTTATGGGTCTGGGAGTGGGTCTGACCCCCAAGTTATGGGTCTGACCCCCAACTTGTGGGTCTTGGGGGGGGGGGGTCCCCATCCCCCTCCCCCCTATATCTTCGTGGCTCTGGGCAGGAAGGGGTTAAATCGCTTCTTTTCACCTTGGGGGGTGTCTGACCCCCAACTTTTGGGTCTGGGAGTGGGTCTGACCCCCAAGTTATGGGTCTGACCCCCAACTTATGAGTCTAGGAGTGAGTCTGAACCCCAAGTTATGGGTCTGACCCCAATTTATGGGTCTGGGAGTGGGTCTGACCCCCAAGTTATGAGTCTAGGAGTGGGTCTGACCCCCAAGTTATGGGTCTGACCCCCAACTTGTGGGTCTGGGAGAGGGTCTGACCCCCAACTTATGAGTCTAGGAGTGAGTCTGAACCCCAAGTTATGGGTCTGACCCCTAACTTGTGGGTCTGGGAGAGGGTCTGACCCCCAAGTTATGAGTCTAGGAGTGAGTCTGACCCCCAACTTATGGGTCTGAGACCCCCAACTTATGTGTCTGACCCCCAACTTGTGAGTCTAGGAGTGGGTCTGACCCCCAAGTTATGGGTCTGACCCTCAAGTTATGGGTCTGGGAGAGGGTCTGACCCCCAACTTATGGGTCTGACCCCCAAGTTATGGGTCTGACCCCCAACTTGTGTGTCCCATCCCCCTCCCCCCCCCATTCTTTTGGCTGTGGGCAGGAGGGGGTTAACTCCTCTTCCGTGGGGCGGGGTCTGGGGGGCGTGGCCTAGGGACATAGTTGGCGTGGCCTGGGGGGGGTAGGGAGCTTTCCCGAGTGAGGTTTGGGTCTCAGCTGAGGGAGATGGAGCTGAACTGGGGAGGAGGCTGCGAGGAGACCCCAGCGAGAGCTGCTCTCAGGGACATGGGGGGCAGGAGAGGTCAGGGGGCGCCTGGGGGGGCACTTGGGGGGCTGGGGAGGAGACATAGGGGCACTTGGGGGGCTGGGGAGGCACTTGGGGGGCAGGAGAGGGGAGTGGGGGCACTTGGGAGGCAGGAGAGGGGAGTGGGGGGGCACTTGAGGGGGCACTTGGGGGGCTGGGGAGGGGAGTGGGGGACACTTGGGGGGCAGGAGAGTCGAGGGGAGGGAGATATGGGGGGAGTTGGGGGGCACTCGGGGGGCTGGAGGTGGCACTTGTGGGGCAGAAGGGTCGAGGAGGGGGAGATATGGGGGCACTTGGGGGGCTGGGGAGGGGAGTCGGGGGGAGATGTGGGGGCACTTAGGGGGCTGGGGAGGTACTTGGGGGGCACTTGGGGGGCTGGGGAAGGCAGGGAGGGGCACTTGAGGGGCTGGAGAGGTGAGGGGGGCACTTGGGGGGCTGGAGGAGGGAGTGGGGGGGAGCACTTAGGGGGCACTTGGGGGGCTGGAGAGGTACTTGGGGGGCACTTGGGGGGCTGGAGAGGGCAGGGGGGAGATATGGGGGCACTTGGGGGGCTGGAGAAGGGAGCTGGGGGGTACTTGGGGGGCAGGAGAGGGGGAGAGATATAGGGGGAGATGGGGGGGCCAGGAGGTCTATGGGGCAGAGCCACATGTTGGGGGGTGCCCAGCCCATCTATGGGGCAGCCCCACAGATGATTGGAGCTATGGGGCAAGAGCCGCTTGTGGGGCGTTGGCCGTGCCCCCAGGCTGTGGGGCAGCCCCACAGATGATTGGAGCTATGGGGCAAGAGCCGCTTGTGGGGCCTTGGCCGTGCCCCCAGGCTATGGGGCAGCCCCACAGATGATTGGAGCTATGGGGCAAGAGCCGCTTGTGGGGCGTTGGCCGTGCCCCCAGGCTATGGGGCAGCCCCACATGGGCCCTGGGGGCGCGGGCGCCGTGGGGCGTTGGCACCGTGGGGCGTTGGCCGTGCCCCATGGCGGCGCGAGAGCTTCCTCCCACGCCCCACGGCGCCGCCACGCCTGCCCCACGGCTGCCCCACGGCACCGCTGCCACGCCTGCCTGCCCCATAGTTGCCCCACAGCTGCCCCACAGCTGCCATTCCTGCCCCACAGCTACCCCATAGTTGCCCCCATGCCTGCCCCACGGTTGCCCCACAGCATGGCTGCCACATCTACCTGCCCCATAGCTGCCCCACGGCTGCCTTGGCTGCCCCATAGCTGCCCCACGGCTGCCATTCCTGCCCCAAGGCTGCCACACCTGGCTGCCCCACAGCTGCCCCACAGCTGCCCCATGGCTGCTTTGGCTGCCCCATAGCTGCCCCACAGCTGCCATGCCTGCCCTGTAACTGCCCCACAGCTGCCCCACAGCTGCCCCATAGCTGCCTCAACTGCCCCACAGCTGCCCCACAGCATGGCTGCCACACCTACCTGCCCCATAGCTGCCCCGTGGCTGCCCCATAGCAGCCCCACAGCTGCCATTCCTGCCCCACGGCTGCCCCATAGCTTCTTTGGCTGTTCCACAGGTGCCCCACAGCTGCCCCATAGGTGCTTTGGCTGCCCCACAGCTGCCCCACAGCTGCCCCATAGCTGCTTTGGCTGCCCCATAGCTGCCCCACAGCTGCCCCATAGCTGCTTTGGCTGCCCCACAGCTGCCCCACAGCTGCTTTGGCTGCCCCACAGCTGCCCCACAGCTGCCCCACAGCTGCCCCACAGCTGCTTTGGCTGTTCCATAGCTGCCCCATGGTTGCCATTCCTGCCCCATGGCTGCCCCACGGCTGCCTCAGCTTCCCCATAGCAGCCCCACAGCTGCCATGCCTGCCCCATAGCTCCCCCCCCCAGCTTCCATGCCTGCCCCACGGCGCGCCCAGGCCTGCCCCACGGCGCGCCCCATAGCGTGGCGAGGCTTGCCCCACTGCCGGGGGGGGCCTTGGCAGCCAAACTGGGTTAGGCTGGGCTGGAACTGGGTTAGACTGGGCTGGAACTGGGTTAGACTGGGCTGGAACTGAGTCAAAACCGAGCTGAACTGAGCTGAATGGGGCTGGAGCTGAACTGGGTTGAACTGGGTTGAAACTGAGTTGAACTGGGCTGGAGCTGAGCTGGACTGAGTTGGAACTGGGCTAGGACTGGGTTGGACTGGGCTGGAACTGAGCTGGGACTGAATTTAACTGGGCTGAACTGGGTTAGACTGGGCTGGAGCTGAGCTGGGACTGGACTGGAACTGGGTTGAACTGGGCTAGAACTGAGTTGAACTGGGCTGGATCTAAGCTGAACTGGTCTTAACTGGTCTGGAACTGGGTTGAACTGAGCTGAACTGGGCTGGATCTAAGCTGAACTGGTCTTAACTGGTCTGGAACTGGGTTGAACTGAGCTGAACTGGGCTGGATCTAAGCTGAACTGGTCTTAACTGGTCTGGAACTGGGTTGAACTGAGCTGAACTGGGCTGGATCTAAGCTGAACTGGTCTTAACTGGTCTGGAACTGGGTTGAACTGAGCTGAACTGGGCTGGATCTAAGCTGAACTGGTCTTAACTGGTCTGGAACTGGGCTGGAGCTGAGTTGGAACTGGGCTAGGACTGGGTTGAACTGGGTTGGACTGGGCTGAACTGGGCTGGAACTGAATTTAACTGGGTTGAGCTGGGCTGGAACTGAGCTGAACTGGGTTCGGCTCAGCTGGAGCCAAGCTATACTGGTCCGAACTGGTGTGTACTGGTCCGAACTGGTCCGAACTGGTGTGTACTGGTCCGAACTGGTCCGAGCCGTGTCCCTGGTGTCTGTGGCAGATGAACGTGACCGAGTGCAGAAGAAAACCTTCACCAAATGGGTCAACAAGCACCTGCTCAAGGTACCAAACCCCCTGAACCCCCAGTGCTCCCAGTGCCCCCAGTACTCCCAGTATCCCCAGGACCTCCAGACCCTCCAGTGCTCCAAGTGCTCCCAGTGCTCCCAGTACCCCCAGTGCTCCCCAGTACCCCCAGACTCTCCAGTGCTCCCAGTGCTCCCAGACCCTCCAGTACTCCCAGTGCTCCCAGTACCCCCAGTGCTCCCAGACCTCCCAGTACCCCCAGACCCTCCCAGACCCTCCCAGACCCTCCCAGTGCTCCCAGACCCTCCCAGTACTCCCCAGTGCTCCCAGACCCCCCCCCCAGTGCTCCCAGACCCTCCCAGTGCCCCCAGTGCTCCCAGTACCCCTAGTGCTCCCAGTGCTCCCAGAACCCCTCAGACCCCCCAGTGCTCCCAGACCTCCCAGTGCCCTCCAGTACACCCAGTGCTCCCAGTACTCCCCGACCCCCCAGTACCAACCCAGTGCTCCCAGTACCCCCAGTGTTCCCAGTGCCTGCAGACCCCCCCCCCCCAAGTGCTCCCAGACTGCTCCCAGTGCCCCCAGTGCTCCCAGTACCCCTAGTGCTCCCAGTGCTCCCAGAACCCCTCAGACCCCCCAGTGCTCCCAGAACCTCCCAGTACCCTCCAGTACACCCAGTGCTCCCAGTACTCCCCGACCCCCCAGTACCAACCCAGTGCTCCCAGTACCCCCAGTGTTCCCAGTGCCTGCAGACCCCCCCCCCCCAAGTGCTCCCAGACTGCTCCCAGTGCCCCCAGTGCTCCCAGTACCCCTAGTGCTCCCAGTGCTCCCAGAACCCCTCAGACCCCCCAGTGCTCCCAGAACCTCCCAGTACCCTCCAGTACACCCAGTGCTCCCAGTACTCCCCGACCCCCCAGTACCAACCCAGTGCTCCCAGTACCCCCAGTACCCCTGAACCCCCAGGACCTCCAGACCCTCCAGGATGCCCAGAGCCCCCAGTGCCCCCAGTACCCCCAGTGTTCCCAGTGCCTGCAGACCCCCCCCCTTCCCCCACCAAGTGCTCCCAGACTGCTCCCAGTACCCCGAGACCCCCCCTGGACTCCCAGTGCTCCCAGTACCCCCCCAGTGCTCCCAGTACCCCCCCAGTGCTCCCAGTACCCCCCATGCTCTCAGAGCCCCCAGGGAACCCCAAGACCTCCCAGACTCCCCAGTGCTCCCAGTACCCCTAGTACTCCCAGAGCCCCCAGACCCCCAGTACCCCCCAGTGCTTCCAGAGCCCCCCAGTGCAACCAGTGCCCCCAGTATCCCCAGAGCCCCTGAACCCCCAGGACCTCCAGACCCTCCAGTGCTCCCAGTGCTCCCAGACCCTCCAGTACTCCCAGTGCTCCCAGACCCTCCAGTGCTCCCAGTGCTCCCAGACCCTCCAGTACTCCCCAGTACTCCCAGTGCTCCCAGACCCTCCAGTGCTCCCAGTGCTCCCAGACCCTCCAGTGCTCCCAGTGCTCCCAGACCCTCCAGTACTCCCAGTGCTCCCAGACCCTCTAGTACTCCCCAGTACTCCCAGTGCTCCCAGACCCTCCAGTGCTCCCAGTACTCCCAGACCCTCCAGTACTCTCAGTGCTCCCAGACCCTCCAGTGCTCCCCAGTATCCCCAGTACCCCCAGACCCTCCAGTGCTCCCAGTGCCCCCAGACCCTCCAGTACTCCCAGTACCCCCAGACCCTCCAGTGCTCCCAGTGCCCCCAGACCCTCCAGTACTCCCAGTGCTCCCAGACCCTCCAGTACTCCCAGTGCTCCCCAGACCCTCCAGTACTCCCAGTGCTCCCAGTGCTCCCAGACCCTCCAGTACTCCCAGTGCTCCCAGTGCTCCCAGACCCTCCAGTACTCCCAGTACCCCCAGACCCTCCAGTACTCCCCAGTACCCCCCAGTACCCCTGAGACCCCCCAGACCCCCTGAACCCCCAGGACCTCCAGACCCTCCAGTGCTCCCAGTGCTCCCAGACCCTCCAGTGCTTCCCAGTATCCCCAGTGCTCCCAGACCCTCCAGTACCCCCAGACCCTCCAGTACTCCCAGTGCTCCCAGATCCTCCAGTACTCCCCAGTATCCCCAGTACCCCCAGACCCTCCAGTACTCCCAGTGCTCCCAGACCCTCCAGTGCTCCCAGTGCTCCCAGTCCCCCCAGTCCCCCCCTGTCCCCCCCCAGGCGCAGCGTCATGTCACCGACCTGTACGAGGACCTGCGCGACGGCCACAACCTCATCTCCCTGCTGGAGGTGCTCTCGGGGGACACTCTGGTAGGTGCCGCAGGTGTCACCTGTGTCACAGCCCCTGAACCACTCACCTGTGTCACAGCCCCTGAACCACTCACCTGTGTCACAGCCCCTGAACCACTCACCTGTGTCACAGCCACAGCCACTCACCTGTGTCACAGCCCCTGAACCACTCACCTGTGTCACAGCCCTTGAACCACTCACCTGTGTCACAGCCCTTGAACCACTCACCTGTGTCACAGCCCCTGAACCACTCACCTGTGTCACAGCCCCCGAACCACTCACCTGTGTCACAGCCCCTGAACCACTCACCTGTGTCACAGCCACAACCACTCACCTGTGTCACAGCCCCCGAACCACTCACCTGTGTCACAGCCCCTGAACCACTCACCTGTGTCACAGCCACAACCACTCACCTGTGTCACAGCCCCTGAACCACTCACCTGTGTCACAGCCACAACCACTCACCTGTGTCACAGCCCCTGAACCACTCACCTGTGTCACAGCCACAACCACTCACCTGTGTCACAGCCCCTGAACCACTCACCTGTGTCACAGCCACAACCACTCACCTGTGTCACAGCCCCTGAACCACTCACCTGTGTCACAGCCACAACCACTCACCTGTGTCACAGCCCCTGAACCACTCACCTGTGTCACAGCCACAACCACTCACCTGTGTCACAGCCCCTGAACCACTCACCTGTGTCACAGCCACAACCACTCACCTGTGTCACAGCCCCCGAACCACTCACCTGTGTCACAGCCACAACCACTCACCTGTGTGTGTCACAGCCACAGCCACTCACCTGTGTCACAGCCCCAGCCACTCACCTGTGTCACAGCCCCCGAACCACTCACCTGTGTCACAGCCCCCGAACCACTCACCTGTGTCACAGCCACAGCCACTCACCTGTGTCACAGCCACAGCCACTCACCTGTGTCACAGCCCCCGAACCACTCACCTGTGTCACAGCCCCCGAACCACTCACCTGTGTCACAGCCACAACCACTCACCTGTGTCACAGCCACAGCCACTCACCTGTGTCACAGCCCCTGAACCACTCACCTGTGTCACAGCCCCCGAACCACTCACCTGTGTCACAGCCACAACCACTCACCTGTGTCTCAGCCCCCGAACCACTCACCTGTGTCTCAGCCCCTGAACCACTCACCTGTGTCACAGCCCCCGAACCACTCACCTGTGTCACAGCCACAACCACTCACCTGTGTCACAGCCCCCGAACCACTCACCTGTGTCACAGCCACAACCACTCACCTGTGTCACAGCCACAACCACTCACCTGTGTCACAGCCCCTGAACCACTCACCTGTGTCACAGCCCCCGAACCACTCACCTGTGTCACAGCCACAACCACTCACCTGTGTCTCAGCCCCCGAACCACTCACCTGTGTCTCAGCCCCTGAACCACTCACCTGTGTCACAGCCCCCGAACCACTCACCTGTGTCACAGCCACAACCACTCACCTGTGTCACAGCCCCCGAACCACTCACCTGTGTCACAGCCACAACCACTCACCTGTGTCACAGCCCCCGAACCACTCACCTGTGTCACAGCCCCTGAACCACTCACCTGTGTCACAGCCACTGCCTCCTACCTGTATTGCTGCATCCTCTCTGCCTCTCACCTATGTTGCTGTGTCACATCCTGACTGTCACCTACCTGTGCTGCCTCCCACCCCCTCCTACCTGCCTCCCACCCCCTCCTACCTTCATCCCACCCCCTCCTACCTTCATCCCACCCCCTCCTACCTTCATCCCATCCCTCCTACCTGCCTCCCACCCCCTCCTACCTTCATTCCATCTCCTCCTACCTGCCTCCCACCCCATCCCACTTACCTGTGCTGCATCCCACCCCCTCCTACCTGCCTCCTATCCCTCCTACCTGCCTCCCACCCCCTCCTACCTGCATCCCATCCCATCCCACTTACCTGTGCTGCCTCCCACCCCCTCGTACCTTCATCCCACCCCCTCCTACCTGCCTCCCACCCCATCCCACTTACCTGTGCTGCCTCCCACCCCCTCCTACCTGCATCCCACCCCATCCCACCTACCTGTGCTGCCTCCCACCCCCTCCTACCTTCATCCCACCTCCTCCTACCTGCCTCCCACCCCCTCCTACCTTCATTCCACCCCCTCCTACCTGCCTCCTATCCCTCCTACCTGCATCCCACCCCATCCCACCTACCTGTGCTGCCTCCCATCTCCTCCTACCTGCATCCCACCCCCTCCTACCTGCCTCCCACCCCCTCCTACCTGCCTCCCACCTCATCCCACCTACCTGTGCTGCCTCCCACCCCCTCCTACCTTCATCCCACCCTCTCCTACCTTCATCCCACCCTCTCCTACCTTCATCCCACCCCCTCCTACCTGCCTCCCATCCCCTCCTACCTGCATCCCACCCCATCCCACCTACCTGTGCTGCCTCCCACCCCCTCCTACCTGCCTCCCACCCCCTCCTACCTGCCTCCCACCCCTCCTACCTGCATCCCACCCCCTCCTACCTTCATCCCACCCCCTCCTACCTGCATCCCACCCCCTCCTACCTGCATCCCACCCCCTCCTAC
>JAUMJK010001905.1:0-70414 GCA_033558105.1 Coccyzus lansbergi | reverse complement strand
GTTGGGTCGGGTCGGGCGGGGCGGGCGAGGCCGTCTCGGTCGGGTCGGGCCGAGCGGGCGAGGTCGACTCGGTCGGGTCGGGCCGGGCCGAGCGGGCGAGGTCGACTCGGTCGGGCCGGGCCGGGTCGGGCCGGGCGAGGCCGACTCGGCCGGGCCGGGCCGGGCGGGCGAAGTCGACTCGGTCGGGTCGGGTCGGGCCGAGCGTGCGAAGTCGACTCGGTCGTGCCGGGCCGAGCGGGCGAGGTCGACTCGGTCGGGTCGGGTCGGGTCCGAGCGGGCGAGATAGATTCGGTTGGGTCGTTCCGTGCGGGCGGGGTCGACTCGGTCGGGTCGGGTCGGGCCGAGCGGGCGAGGTCGACTGGGTCGGGTCGGGTCGGGCCGAGGTGGGCGAGGTCGACTAGGTCTGGTCGGTTCGGGTCCGAGCAGGCGAGGTCTACTCGGTCGGGTCGGGCGAGCGGGCGAGGTCTACTCGGTCGGGTCGGGCCGAGCGGGCGAGGTCGACTAGGTCGGGCCGGGCCGAGCGGGCGAGGTCGACTCGGTCGGGTCGGGTCGGGCCGAGCGGGCGAGATAGATTCGGTTGGGTCGTTCCGTGCGGGCGGGGTCGACTCGGTCGGGTCGGGTCGGGCCGAGCGGGCGAGGTCGACTGGTCGGGTCGGGTCGGGCCGAGTGGGCGAGGTCGACTAGGTCTGGTCGGTTCGGGCCGAGCAGGCGAGGTCTACTCGGTCGGGTCGGGCCGAGCGGGCGAGGTCTACTCGGTCGGGTCGGGCCGAGCGGGGCGAGGTCGACTCGGTCGGGCCGGGCCGAGCGGGCGAGGTCGACTCGGTCGAGTCGAGCCGAGCGGGGCGAGGTCGACTCGGTCGGGTCGGGTCGGGCCGTGCGGGCGAGGCCGACTCGGTCAGGTGGGGCCGAGCGGGCCAGGTCGACTCGGTCGGGTCGGGCCGAGCGCGCGAGGTCGACTCGGTCCGGGTCGGGCCGGGCCGAGCGGGCGAGGCCGACTCGGTCGGGTAGAGCCGGGCCGATCGGGCGTGCCCGACTCGGTCGGGTGGGGTCAGGCGAGAGGGCGAGGTCGACTCGGTTGGGTCGGGTCGGGCCGAGCGGGCGAGGTCGACTCGGTCGGGTCGGGCCGGGGCCGGACGGGCCGAGGCCGACTCGGTCGGGTCGGGCCGGGCGGGCGAGGCCGACTCGGTCGGGTCGGGCCGGGCGGGCGAGGCCGACTCGGCCGGGCCGGGCCGGGCCGGGCCGACTCGGCCGGGCCGGGCCGACTCGGCCGGGCCGGGCCGGGCCGGGCCGACTCGGCCGGGCCGGGTCGGGCCGGGCCGACTCGGCCGGGCCGACTCGGCCGGGCCGGGCCGGGCCGGGCCGACTCGGCCGGGCCGGGCCGGGCCGACTCGGCCGGGCCGGGCCGGGCCGGGCCGGGCCGACTCGGCCGGGCCGGGCCGGGCCGACTCGCTCGGGCCGACTCGCTCGGGCCGGGCGGGGCCGACTCGCTCGGGCCGGGCGGGGCCGACTCGGCCGGGCCGGGCGGGGCCGACTCGGCCGGGCCGGGCGGGGCCGACTCGGCCGGGCCGACTCGCTCGGGCCGGGCGGGGCCGGGCCGGGCCGGGCGGGGCCGACTCGCTCGGGCCGGGCGGGGCCGGGCCGGGCCGGGCGGGGCCGTCTCGGTCGGGCCGGGCCGGGCCGGGCGGGGCCGACTCGGCCGGGCGGGGCCGGGCCGGGCGGGGCCGACTCGGCCGGGCGGGACCGGGCCGGGCGGGGCCGACTCGGCCGGGCGGGGCCGGGCCGGGCCGAGCGAGGCCGACTCGGTCGGGCCGGGCCGGGTCGGGCCGAGCGAGGCCGACTCGGTCGGGCCGGGCCGGGCGAGGCCGGGCCGGGCCGGGCCGGGCGAGGCCGACTCGGTCGGTCCGGGCCGGGCCGGGCGAGGCCGACTCGGTCGGGCCGGGCCGGGCCGGGCGAGGCCGACTCGGTCGTGCCGGGCCGGGCCGGGCCGAGGCCGACTCGGTCGGGCCGGGCCGGGCCGGGCGAGGCCGACTCGGCCGGGCCGGGGCGCGGCCGGGCCGGGCGCGGTCGACTCGGCCGGGTCGGGTCGGGCCGAGCGAGGCCGACTCGGTCGGGCCGGGTCGGGTCGGGCCGAGCGAGGCCGACTCGGTCGGGCCGGGTCGGGCCGGGCCGAGCGAGGCCGACTCGGTCGGGCCGGGTCGGGCCGGGCCGGGCGAGGCCGACTCGGTCGGGCCGGGCCGGGCGAGGCCGACTCGGTCGGGCCGGGCCGGGCGAGGCCGACTCGGCCGGGCCGGGCCGGGCCGGGCCGGGCGAGGCCGACTCGGCCGGGCCGGGCCGGGCCGGGCGAGGCCGACTCGGCCGGGCCGGGCCGGGCCGGGCGAGGCCGACTCGGCCGGGCCGGGCCGGGCCGGGCCGGGCGAGGCCGACTCGGCCGGGCCGGGCCGGGCCGGGCCGGGCGCGGCCGGGCCGGGGCGCGGTCGATTCGGCCGGGTCGGGCGCGGCCGGGCCGGGCGCGGTCGATTCGGCCGGGTCGGGCGCGGCCGGGCCGAGCGAGGCCGACTCGGCCGGGTCGGGCCGAGCGAGGCCGACTCGGTCGGGCCGGGCCGGGCCGGGCCGGGCCGGGCGAGGCCGACTCGGTCGGGCCGGGCCGGGCCGGGCCGGGCCGGGCCGGGCCGGGCGAGGCCGACTCGGCCGGGCCGGGCCGGGCCGGGCCGGGCGAGGCCGACTCGGCCGGGCCGGGCGCGGCCGGGCCGGGCGCGGTCGATTCGGCCGGGTCGGGCGCGGCCGGGCCGAGCGAGGCCGACTCGGCCGGGTCGGGCCGAGCGAGGCCGACTCGGTCGGGCCGGGCCGGGCCGGGCCGGGCGAGGCCGACTCGGTCGGGCCGGGTCGGGCCGGGCCGGGCCGGGCGAGGCCGACTCGGTCGGGCCGGGCCGGGCCGGGCGAGGCCGACTCGGTCGGGCCGGGCCGGGCCGGGCGAGGCCGACTCGGCCGGGCCGGGCCGGGCCGGGCGAGGCCGACTCGGCCGGGCCGGGCCGGGCCGGGCGAGGCCGACTCGGCCGGGCCGGGCGCGGCCGGGCCGGGCGCGGTCGACTCGGCCGGGTCGGGTCGGGCCGAGCGAGGCCGACTCGGTCGGGCCGGGTCGGGTCGGGCCGAGCGAGGCCGACTCGGTCGGGTCGGGCCGGGCGAGGCCGACTCGGTCGGGTCGGGTCGGGCCGGGCCGGGCCGGGCCGGGCCGACTCGGTCGGGTCGGGTCGGGCCGGGCCGGGCCGACTCGGTCGGGTCGGGTCGGGCCGGGCCGGGCCGACTCGGTCGGGTCGGGTCGGGCCGGGCCGGGCCGACTCGGTCGGGCCGGGTCGGGCCGGGCCGGGCCGACTCGGTCGGGCCGGGTCGGGCCGGGCCGGGTCGACTCGGCCGGGCCGCGTCGGGCCGGGCCGGGCCGACTCGGCCGGGCCGGGCCGGGACGGGCCGGGCCGACTCGGCCGGGCCGGGCCGGGCCGACTCGGCCGGGCCGACTCGGCCGGGCCGGGCCGGGCCGACTCGACCGGGCCGGGCCGGGCCGACTCGACCGGGCCGACTCGGCCGGGCCGGGCCGGGCCGACTCGGCCGGGCCGACTCGGCCGGGCCGGGCCGGGCCGACTCGGCCGGGCCGACTCGGCCGGGCCGGGCCGGGCCGACTCGGCCGGGCCGGGCCGGGCCGGGCCGGGCCGGGCCGGGCCGGGCGAGGCCGGGCCGGGCCGGGCCGGGCGAGGCCGGGCCGGGCGAGGCCGACTCGGTCGGGACGGGCCGGGCCGAGCGGGCGAGGCCGACTCGGTCGGGACGGGCCGGGCCGAGCGGGCGAGGCCGACTCGGTCGGGTCGGGCCGGGCCGAGCGGGCGAGGTCGACTCGGTCGGGTCGGACCGGGCCGAGCGGGCGAGGTCGACTCGGTCGGGTCGGACCGGGCCGAGCGGGCGAGGTCGACTCGGTCGGGTCGGACCGGGCCGAGCGGGCGAGGTCGACTCGGTCGGGTCGGACCGGGCCGAGCGGGCGAGGTCGACTCGGTCGGGTCGGGCCGGGTCGGGCCGGGCGAGGTCGACTCGGTCGGGCCGGGCCGGGCCGGGCGAGGTCGACTCGGTCGGGCCGGGCCGGGCGAGGACGACTCGGTCGGGCCGGGCCGGGCCGGGCCGAGCAGGGGAGGCCGATTCGGTCGGGTCGGGCCGGGCCGAGCGGGCGAGGCCGACTCGGTCGGGCCGGGCCGAGCGGGCGAGGTCGACTCGGTCGGGTCGCGTTGGGCCGAGAGGGCGAGGTCGCCTCGGTCGGGTCGGGGCCGAGCGGGGGAGGTCGACTCGGACGGGCCGGGCCGGGCCGGGCGAGGCCGACTCGGTCGGGCCGGGCCGGGCGAGGCCTACTCGGTCGGGCCGGGCCGAGCGGGGGAGGCCGACTCGGTCGGGTCGGGTCGGGTCGATCGGGCGAGGTCGACTCGGTCGGGTGGGGCCGAGCCGGGGAGGTCGACTCGGACGGGCCGGTCCGGGCCGGGCCGGGCGAGGCCGACTCAGTCGGGCCGGGCCAGGCCGGGCGAGGCCTACTCGGTCGGGCCGGGCCGAGCGGGGGAGGCCGACTCGGTCGGGTCGGGTCGGGCCGAGCGGGCGAGGTCGACTCGGTCGGGTCGGGTCGGGCCGAGCGGGTGAGGTCGACTCGGTCGGGCCGGGCCGAGCGGGCGAGGTCGACTGGGTCGGGTCGGGCCGAGCGGACGAGGACGACTCGGTCGGGACGGGCCGTGCGGGTGAGGTCGACTCGGTCGGGTCGGGTCGGGCCGAGCGGGCGAGGTCGACTCGGTCGGGTCGGGTCGGGCCGAGCGGGCGAGGTCGACTCGGTCGGGCCGGGCCGGGCCGGGCGAGGCCGACTCGGTCGGGCCGGGCCGAGCGGGGGAGGCCGATTCGGTCGGGTCGGGTCGGGCGGGGGAGGCCGACTCGGTCGGGCCGGGCCGGGCGGGGGGAGGCCGACTCGTTCGGGTCGGGTCGGGCGGGGGAGGCCGACTCGGTCGGGTCGGGCCGATCGGGCGAGGTCGACTCGGTCGGGTCGGGTCGGGCGGGGGAGGCCGACTCGGTCGGGTCGCGCCGAGCGGGCGTGGCCGACTCGGTCGGGTCGGGCCGGGCCGAGCGGGCGAGGTCGACTCGGTCGGGTCGGGTCGGGTCGGGCCGAGCGGGCGAGTTCAACTCGGTCGGGGCGCGCTGAGCGGGCGAGGTCGACTCGGTCGGCTGGGGCCGAAAGGGGGAGGTCGACTCGGACGGGCCAGGCCGGGCCGGGCCCGGCGAGGCCGACTCGGTCGGGCCGGGCCGGGCGAGGCCTACTCGGTCGGGCCGGGCCGAGCGGGGGAGGCCGACTCGGTCGGGTCGGGTCGAGCGGAGCGGACGAGGTCGACTCGGTCGGGCCGGGCCGAGCGGGCGAGGTCGACTCGGTCGGGTCGGGCCGGGCCGAGCGGGCGAGGTCGACTCGGTCGGGTCGGGCCGGGCCGAGCGGGCGAGGTCGACTCGGTCGGGGCGGGCCGAGCGGGCGAGGTCGACTCGGTTGGGTCGGGTCGGGCGGGGGCGGGCGAGGCCGTCTCGGTCGGGTCGGGCCGAGCGGGCGAGGTCGACTCGGTCGGGTCGGGCCGGGCCGAGCGGGCGAGGTCGACTCGGTCGGGCCGGGCCGGGTCGGGCCGGGCGAGGCCGACTCGGCCGGGCCGGGCCGGGCGGGCGAAGTCGACTCGGTCGGGTCGGGTCGGGCCGAGCGTGCGAAGTCGACTCGGTCGTGCCGGGCCGAGCGGGCGAGGTCGACTCGGTCGGGTCGGGTCGGGCCGAGCGGGCGAGATAGATTCGGTTGGGTCGTTCCGTGCGGGCGGGGTCGACTCGGTCGGGTCGGGTCGGGCCGAGCGGGCGAGGTCGACTGGTCGGGTCGGGTCGGGCCGAGTGGGCGAGGTCGACTAGGTCTGGTCGGTTCGGGCCGAGCAGGCGAGGTCTACTCGGTCGGGTCGGGCCGAGCGGGCGAGGTCTACTCGGTCGGGTCGGGCCGAGCGGGCGAGGTCGACTAGGTCGGGCCGGGCCGAGCGGGCGAGGTCGACTCGGTCGGGTCGGGTCGGGCCGAGCGGGCGAGATAGATTCGGTTGGGTCGTTCCGTGCGGGCGGGGTCGACTCGGTCGGGTCGGGTCGGGCCGAGCGGGCGAGGTCGACTGGTCGGGTCGGGTCGGGCCGAGTGGGCGAGGTCGACTAGGTCTGGTCGGTTCGGGCCGAGCAGGCGAGGTCTACTCGGTCGGGTCGGGCCGAGCGGGCGAGGTCTACTCGGTCGGGTCGGGCCGAGCGGGCGAGGTCGACTCGGTCGGGCCGGGCCGAGCGGGCGAGGTCGACTCGGTCGAGTCGAGCCGAGCGGGCGAGGTCGACTCGGTCGGGTCGGGTCGGGCCGTGCGGGCGAGGCCGACTCGGTCAGGTGGGGCCGAGCGGGCCAGGTCGACTCGGTCGGGTCGGGCCGAGCGCGCGAGGTCGACTCGGTCGGGTCGGGCCGGGCCGAGCGGGCGAGGCCGACTCGGTCGGGTAGAGCCGGGCCGATCGGGCGTGCCCGACTCGGTCGGGTGGGGTCAGGCCGAGAGGGCGAGGTCGACTCGGTTGGGTCGGGTCGGGCCGAGCGGGCGAGGTCGACTCGGTCGGGTCGGGCCGGGCCGGACGGGCGAGGCCGACTCGGTCGGGTCGGGCCGGGCGGGCGAGGCCGACTCGGTCGGGTCGGGCCGGGCCGGACGGGCGAGGCGACTCGGTCGGGTCGGGCCGGGCGGGCGAGGCCGAGTCGGTCGGGTCGGGTCGGGACGAGCGGGCGAGGTCGACTCTGTCGGGTCGTGTCGGGACGAGCGGGCCAGGCCGATTCGGTCGGGTCGGGCCGAGCGGGCGAGGTGGACTCGGTCGGGTCGGGTCGGGCCGAGCGGGCGAGTTCGACTCGGTCGGGTCGGGCCGAGCCGAGCGGGCTAGGTCGACTCGGTCGGGTCGGTCCGAGCCGAGCGGGCGAGGTCGACTCTGTCGGGCCGGGCTGAGCGGGCGAGGTCGACTCGGTCGGGTCGGGTCGGGACGAGCGGGCCAGGTCGACTCGGTCGGGTCGGACGGGCCGAGCGGGCGAGGTCGACTCGGTCGGGTCGGGTTGGGCCGAGCGGGCGAGGTCGACTCGGTCGGGTCGGGCAGAGCTGAGCGGGCGAGGTCGACTCGGTCGGGTCGGGTCGAGCCGAGCGGGCGAGGTCGACTCGGTCGGGCCGGGCTGAGCGGGCGAGGTCGACTCGGTCGGGCCGGGTCGGGCGGGCGAGGTCGACTCGGTCGAGTTGTGTCTGGCGGGCGAGGTCGACTCGGTCGAATCGTGCCGGGCGGGCGAGGTCGACTCGGTCGGGTCGAGTCGAGTCGAGCGGGCGAGGTCGACTCGGTCGGGTCGGGTCGAGCGGGCGAGGTCGACTCGGTCGGGTCGGGTCGGGCCGGGCTGGCGAGGCCGACTCGGTCGGATCGGGTCGGGCCGAGCGGGCGAGGTCGACTCGGTCGGGTCGGGTCGGGCCGGGCTGGCGAGGCCGACTCGGCCGGGTCGGGTCGGGCCGAGCGGGCGAGGCCGACTCGGCCGGGTCGGGTCGGGCCGAGCGGGCGAGGTCGACTCGTTTGGGTCGGGCGGGGCGGGCGAGGTCGACTCGTTTGGGTCGGGCGGGGCGGGCGAGGTCGACTCGGTCGGGTCGGGTGGGCGAGGTCGACTCTGTCGGGTCATGCCGAGAGGGCGAGGTCGACTCGGTCGGGCCGTGCCGAGAGGGCGAGGTCGACTCGGTCGGGTCGGTCCGAGCGGGCGAGGTCGACTCGGTCGTGTCGGGCCGAGAGGGCGAGGTCGACTCGGTCTGGTCGGGTCGGGCCGAGCAGGCGAGGTCGACTCGGTCGGGTTGGGCCGAGCGGGCGAGGCCGTCTCGGTCGGTTCGGGCTGGGCTGAGCGGGCGAGGTTGACTCGGTTGGGTCAAGCCCAGCGAGCGAGGTCGACTCGCTCTGGTCGGGTCGGGCCGAGCGGGCGAGGTCGACTCCGTCGGGTCGGGTTGGGCCGAGCAGGCGAGTTCGAATCTGTCGGGCCGGACCGAGCGGGCGAGGTCAACTCGGTCGGGTCCGGCCGAGCGGGCGAGGCCGACTCAGTCAGGTCGGGTCGGGCCGAGCGGTCGAGGTCGACTCGGTCGGGTCGGTCCGAGCGGGCGTGGTCGACTCGGTCGGGTCGGGCCGGGCCAGGCCGGGCGAGGCCGACTCGGGTGGGCCGGGCTGAGCGGGGGAGGCCGACTCGGTCGGGTCGGGTAGGGCCGAGCGGGCGAGGTCGACTCGGTCGGGTTGGGCTGAGCGGGCGAGGTCGACTCGGTCGGGCCGGGGCGGGCCGAGCGGGCGAGGTCGCCTCGGTCGGGCCGGGCCGGGGCGGGGCGGGCGAGGTCGACTCGGTCGGGTCGGGTCGGGCCGAGCGGGCGAGGTCGACTCGGTCGGGTCGGGTCGGGCCGAGCGGGAGAGGTCGACTCGGTCGGGTCGGGTCGGGCCGAGCGGGCGAGGTCGACTCGGTCGCGTCGGGTCGGGCCGAGCGGGCTAGGTCGACTCGGTCGTGTCGGGCCGAGTGGGCGAGGTCGACTCGGTCGGGTCGGGTCGGGCCGAGCGGAAGAGGTAGAGTCCGTCGGGTCGGGTCGGGCCGAGCGGGCGAGGTCGACTCGGTCGGGCCGGGCCGAGTGGGCGAGGTCGACTCAGTCGGGTCGGGTGGGGCCGAGCAGGCGAGGTCGACTCGGTCGGGTCGGGCCGGGCCGAGCGGGCGAGTTCGACTCTGTTGGGCCGGGCCGAGTCGGCGAGTTCGACTCGGTCGGGCCGGGCCGAGCGGGCGAGGCCGACTCGGTCGGGCAGGGGCGGGCCGGGGCGGGCCGGGGCGGGCGAGGCCGACTCGGTCGGGCCGGGCCGGGCCGGGGCGGGCGAGGCCGACTCGGTCGGGCCGGGCCGGGCCGGGGCGGGCGAGGCCGACTCGGTCGGGCCGGGCCGGGCCGGGGCCGGCGAGGCCTACTCGGTCGGGCCGGGCCGGGCCGGGGCGGGCGAGGTCGACTCGGTCGGGTTGGGCCAAGCGGGCGAGGTCGACTCGGTCGGGTCGGGCCGAGCGGGCGAGGTCGACTCGGTCGGGTCGGGCCGGGCCGTGCGGGCGAGGCCGAGTCGGTCGGGTCGGGTCGGGCCGAGCGGGCGAGGTCGACTCGGTCAAGCCAGGTCGGGCCGAGCGGGCGTGGCCGACTCGGTCAAGCCAGGTCGGGCTGGGCTGAGCGCGCGATGTCGACTCGGTCGGGTCGGGCCGAGCAGGCGAGGTCGACTCGGTCGGGTCGGGCCGAGCGGGCGAGGTCGACTCGGTCGGGTCGGGTCGGGCCGAGCGGGCGAGGTCGACTCGGTCGGGTCGGGTCGAGCCTAGTGGGCGAGGTCGACTCGGTCGGGTCGGGTCGGGTGGGCGAGGTCGACTCTGTCGGGTCATGCCGAGAGGACGAGGTCGACTCGGTCGGGCCGTGCCGAGAGGGCGAGGTCGACTCGGTCGGGCCGTGCCGAGCGGGCGAGGTCGGGTCGGTCGGGTCGGTCCGAGCGGGCGAGGTCGACTCGGTCGGGTCGGGTCGGGCCGAGCAGGCGAGGTCGACTCGGTCGGGTTGGGCCGAGCGGGCGAGACTGTCTCGGTCGGTTCGGGCCGGGCTGAGCGGGCGAGGTTGACTCGGTTGGGTCAAGCCCAGCGAGCGAGGTCGACTCGGTCTGGTCTGGTCGGGCCGAGCGGGCGAGGTCGACTCGGTCGGGTCGGGTTGGGCCGAGCGGGCGAGTTCGAATCTGTCGGGCCGGACCGAGCGGGCGAGGTCAACTCGGTCGGGTCCGGCCGAGCGGGCGAGGTCGACTCAGTCAGGTCGGGTCGGGCCGAGCGGTCGAGGTCGACTCGGTCGGGTCGGTCCGAGCGGGCATGGTCGACTCGGTTGGGTCGGGCCGGGCCAGGCCGGGCGAGGCCGACTCGGGTGGGCCGGGCCGAGCGGGGGAGGCCGACTCGGTCGGGTCGGGTAGGGCCGAGCGGGCGAGGTCGACTCGGTCGGGTTGGGCTGAGCGGGCGAGGTCGACTCGGTCGGGCCGGGGCGGGCCGAGCGGGCGAGGTCGCCTCGGTCGGGCCGGGCCGAGCCTAGTGGGCGAGGTCGACTCGGTCGGGTCGGGTCGGGCGGGCGAGGTCGACTCTGTCGGGTCATGCCGAGAGGACGAGGTCGACTCGGTCGGGCCGTGCCGAGAGGGCGAGGTCGACTCGGTCGGCCGTGCCGAGCGGGCGAGGTCGACTCGGTCGGGCCGTGCCGAGAGGGCGAGGTCGACTCGGTCGGGCCGTGCCGAGCGGGCGAGGTCGACTCGGTCGGGTCGGTCCGAGCGGGCGAGGTCGACTCGGTCGTGTCGGGCCGAGAGGGCGAGGTCGACTCGGTCGGGTCGGGTCGGGCCGAGCAGGCGAGGTCGACTCGGTCGGGTCGGGCCGAGCGGGCGAGGCCGTCTCGGTCGGTTCGGGCCGGGCTGAGCGGGCGAGGCCGACTCGGTTGGGTCAAGCCCAGCGAGCGAGGTCGACTCGGTCTGGTCGGGTCGGGCCGAGCGGGCGAGGTCGACTCGGTTGGGTCGGTCCGGGCCGAGCTTGCGAGGCCGACTCGGTCGGGTCGAGTCGGGCCAAGCGGGCGAGGTTGAGTCGGTCGGGCCCGGTCGGGCGGGCGAGGTCGACTCGGTCGAGTCGTGTCGGGCGGGCGAGGTCGACTCGGTCGAGTCGGGCCGGGCGGGCGAGGTCGACTCGGTCGCGTCGGGTCCGGCTCGTGGGCGAGGTCGACTCGGTCGGGAAGGGCCGAGCGGGCGAGGTCGACTCGGTCGGGTCGGGCCGGGCCGAGTGGGCGAGGCCGACTCGGTCGGGCCGGGCCGGGCCGGGGCGGGCGAGGCCGACTTGATCGGGCCGGGCCGGGCCGGGGCGGGCGAGGTCGACTCGGTCGGGTCGGATCGGGCCGACCGGGCGAGGTCGACTCGGTCGGGTCGGGCCGAGCGGGCGAGGTCGACTCGGTCGGGTCGGGTCAGGCCAAGCGGGCGAGTTCGAATCGGTCGCGTCGGGTCGGGCCGAACGGGCGAGGTCGACTCAGTCGCGTCGGGTCCGGACGAGCGGGCGAGGTCGACTCGGTCGGGAAGGGCCGAGCGGGCGAGGTCGACTCGGTCGGGTCGGGCCGGGCCGAGCGGGCGAGGTCGACTCGGTCGGGTCGGGTCAGGCCGAGCGGGCGAGTTCGACTCGGTCACGTAGGGTCGGGCCGAACGGGCGAGGTCGAATCGGTCGCGTCGGGTCCGGCCGAGCAGGCGAGGTCGACTCGGTCGAGCCGCGCCGAGCGGGCGAGGTCGACTCGGTCGGGTCGGGCCGGGCCGAGCGGGCGAGGTCGACTCGGTCGGGCCGGGCCGAGCGGGCGAGGTCGACTCGGTCGGGTCAGGCCGGGCCGGGAGGGCGAGGCCGACTCGGTCGGGCCGGGCCGGGCCGGGCTGGCGAGGCCGACTCGGTCGGGCCGGGCCGGGCCGGGAGGGCGAGGCCGACTCGGTCGGGCCGGGCCGAGCCGAGCGGGCGAGGTCGACTCGGTCGGGCCGGTCTGAGCGGGCGAGGTCGACTCGGTCGGGCCGGGCTGAGCGGGCGAGTTCGACTCTGTCGGGTCGGGTCGGGACGAGCGGGCCAGGTCGACTCGGTCGGGTCGGGTCCGGCCGAGCGGGCGAGGTCGACTCGGTCGGGTCGGGTTGGGCCGAGCGGGCGAGGTCGACTCGGTCGGGTCGGGTCGAGCCGAGCGGGCGAGGTCGACTCGGTCGGGCCGGGCTGAGCGGGCGAGGTCGACTCGGTCGGGTCGAGTCGGGCCAAGCGGGCGAGGTTGAGTCGGTCGGGCCCGGTCGGGCGGGCGAGGTCGACTCGGTCGAGTCGTGTCGGGCGGGCGAGGTCGACTCGGTCGAGTCGGGCCGGGCGGGCGAGGTCGACTCGGTCGCGTCGGGTCCGGCTCGTGGGCGAGGTCGACTCGGTCGGGAAGGGCCGAGCGGGCGAGGTCGACTCGGTCGGGTCGGGCCGGGCCGAGTGGGCGAGGCCGACTCGGTCGGGCCGGGCCGGGCCGGGGCGGGCGAGGCCGACTTGATCGGGCCGGGCCGGGCCGGGGCGGGCGAGGTCGACTCGGTCGGGTCGGATCGGGCCGACCGGGCGAGGTCGACTCGGTCGGGTCGGGCCGAGCGGGCGAGGTCGACTCGGTCGGGTCGGGTCAGGCCAAGCGGGCGAGTTCGAATCGGTCGCGTCGGGTCGGGCCGAACGGGCGAGGTCGACTCAGTCGCGTCGGGTCCGGACGAGCGGGCGAGGTCGACTCGGTCGGGAAGGGCCGAGCGGGCGAGGTCGACTCGGTCGGGTCGGGCCGGGCCGAGCGGGCGAGGTCGACTCGGTCGGGTCGGGTCAGGCCGAGCGGGCGAGTTCGACTCGGTCACGTAGGGTCGGGCCGAACGGGCGAGGTCGAATCGGTCGCGTCGGGTCCGGCCGAGCAGGCGAGGTCGACTCGGTCGAGCCGCGCCGAGCGGGCGAGGTCGACTCGGTCGGGTCGGGCCGGGCCGAGCGGGCGAGGTCGACTCGGTCGGGCCGGGCCGAGCGGGCGAGGTCGACTCGGTCGGGTCAGGCCGGGCCGGGAGGGCGAGGCCGACTCGGTCGGGCCGGGCCGGGCCGGGCTGGCGAGGCCGACTCGGTCGGGCCGGGCCGGGCCGGGAGGGCGAGGCCGACTCGGTCGGGCCGGGCCGAGCCGAGCGGGCGAGGTCGACTCGGTCGGGCCGGTCTGAGCGGGCGAGGTCGACTCGGTCGGGCCGGGCTGAGCGGGCGAGTTCGACTCTGTCGGGTCGGGTCGGGACGAGCGGGCCAGGTCGACTCGGTCGGGTCGGGTCCGGCCGAGCGGGCGAGGTCGACTCGGTCGGGTCGGGTTGGGCCGAGCGGGCGAGGTCGACTCGGTCGGGTCGGGTCGAGCCGAGCGGGCGAGGTCGACTCGGTCGGGCCGGGCTGAGCGGGCGAGGTCGACTCGGTCGGGTCGAGTCGGGCCAAGCGGGCGAGGTTGAGTCGGTCGGGCCCGGTTGGGCGGGCGAGGTCGACTCGGTCGAGTCGTGTCGGGCGGGCGAGGTCGACTCGGTCGAGTCGGGCCGGGCGGGCGAGGTCGACTCGGTCGCGTCGGGTCGGGCCGAGCGGGCTAGGTCGACTCGGTCGCGTCGGGCCGAGTGGGCGAGGTCGACTCGGTCGGGTCGGGTCGGGCCGAGCGGAAGAGGTAGAGTCCGTCGGGTCGGGTCGGGCCGAGCGGGCGAGGTCGACTCGGTCGGGCCGGGCCGAGTGGGCGAGGTCGACTCAGTCGGGTCGGGTGGGGCCGAGCAGGCGAGGTCGACTCGGTCGGGTCGGGCCGGGCCGAGCGGGCGAGTTCGACTCTGTTGGGCCGGGCCGAGTCGGCGAGTTCGACTCGGTCGGGCCGGGCCGAGCGGGCGAGGCCGACTCGGTCGGGCAGGGGCGGGCCGGGGCGGGCCGGGGCGGGCGAGGCCGACTCGGTCGGGCCGGGCCGGGCCGGGGCGGGCGAGGCCGACTCGGTCGGGCCGGGCCGGGCCGGGGCCGGCGAGGCCTACTCGGTCGGGCCGGGCCGGGCCGGGGCGGGCGAGGTCGACTCGGTCGGGTTGGGCCAAGCGGGCGAGGTCGACTCGGTCGGGTCGGGCCGAGCGGGCGAGGTCGACTCGGTCGGGTCGGGCCGGGCCGTGCGGGCGAGGCCGAGTCGGTCGGGTCGGGTCGGGCCGAGCGGGCGAGGTCGACTCGGTCAAGCCAGGTCGGGCCGAGCGGGCGTGGCCGACTCGGTCAAGCCAGGTCGGGCTTGGCTGAGCGCGCGATGTCGACTCGGTCGGGTCGGGCCGAGCAGGCGCGGTCGACTCGGTCGGGTCGGGCCGAGCGGGCGAGGTCGACTCGGTCGGGTCGGGTCGAGCCTAGTGGGCGAGGTCGACTCGGTCGGGTCGGGTCGGGTGGGCGAGGTCGACTCTGTCGGGTCATGCCGAGAGGACGAGGTCGACTCGGTCGGGCCGTGCCGAGAGGGCGAGGTCGACTCGGTCGGGCCGTGCCGAGCGGGCGAGGTCGGGTCGGTCGGGTCGGTCCGAGCGGGCGAGGTCGACTCGGTCGGGTCGGGTCGGGCCGAGCAGGCGAGGTCGACTCGGTCGGGTTGGGCCGAGCGGGCGAGGCTGTCTCGGTCGGTTCGGGCCGGGCTGAGCGGGCGAGGTTGACTCGGTTGGGTCAAGCCCAGCGAGCGAGGTCGACTCGGTCTGGTCTGGTCGGGCCGAGCGGGCGAGGTCGACTCGGTCGGGTCGGGTTGGGCCGAGCGGGCGAGTTCGAATCTGTCGGGCCGGACCGAGCGGGCGAGGTCAACTCGGTCGGGTCCGGCCGAGCGGGCGAGGTCGACTCAGTCAGGTCGGGTCGGGCCGAGCGGTCGAGGTCGACTCGGTCGGGTCGGTCCGAGCGGGCATGGTCGACTCGGTTGGGTCGGGCCGGGCCAGGCCGGGCGAGGCCGACTCGGGTGGGCCGGGCCGAGCGGGGGAGGCCGACTCGGTCGGGTCGGGTAGGGCCGAGCGGGCGAGGTCGACTCGGTCGGGTTGGGCTGAGCGGGCGAGGTCGACTCGGTCGGGCCGGGGCGGGCCGAGCGGGCGAGGTCGCCTCGGTCGGGCCGGGCCGAGCCTAGTGGGCGAGGTCGACTCGGTCGGGTCGGGTCGGGCGGGCGAGGTCGACTCTGTCGGGTCATGCCGAGAGGACGAGGTCGACTCGGTCGGGCCGTGCCGAGAGGGCGAGGTCGACTCGGTCGGGCCGTGCCGAGCGGGCGAGGTCGACTCGGTCGGGCCGTGCCGAGAGGGCGAGGTCGACTCGGTCGGGCCGTGCCGAGCGGGCGAGGTCGACTCGGTCGGGTCGATCCGAGCGGGCGAGGTCGACTCGGTCGTGTCGGGCCGAGAGGGCGAGGTCGACTCGGTCGGTTCGGGTCGGGCCGAGCAGGCGAGGTCGACTCGGTCAGGTCGGGCCGAGCGGGCGAGGCCGTCTCGGTCGGTTCGGGCCGGGCTGAGCGGGCGAGGCCGACTCGGTTGGGTCAAGCCCAGCGAGCGAGGTCGACTCGGTCTGGTCGGGTCGGGCCGAGCGGGCGAGGTCGACTCGGTTGGGTCGGTCCGGGCCGAGCTTGCGAGGCCGACTCGGTCGGGTCGAGTCGGGCCAAGCGGGCGAGGTTGAGTCGGTCGGGCCCGGTCGGGCGGGCGAGGTCGACTCGGTCGAGTCGTGTCGGTCGGGCGAGGTCGACTCGGTCGAGTCGGGCCAGGCGGGCGAGGTCGACTCGGTCGCGTCGGGTCCGGCTCGTGGGCGAGGTCGACTCGGTCGGGAAGGGCCGAGCGGGCGAGGTCGACTCGGTCGGGTCGGGCCGGGCCGAGTGGGCGAGGCCGACTCGGTCGGGCCGGGCCGGGCCGGGGCGGGCGAGGCCGACTTGATCGGGCCGGGCCGGGCCGGGGCGGGCGAGGTCGACTCGGTCGGGTCGGATCGGGCCGACCGGGCGAGGTCGACTCGGTCGGGTCGGGCCGAGCGGGCGAGGTCGACTCGGTCGGGTCGGGTCAGGCCAAGCGGGCGAGTTCGAATCGGTCGCGTCGGGTCGGGCCGAACGGGCGAGGTCGACTCAGTCGCGTCGGGTCCGGACGAGCGGGCGAGGTCGACTCGGTCGGGAAGGGCCGAGCGGGCGAGGTCGACTCGGTCGGGTCGGGCCGGGCCGAGCGGGCGAGGTCGACTCGGTCGGGTCGGGTCAGGCCGAGCGGGGCGAGTTCGACTCGGTCACGTAGGGTCGGGCCGAACGGGCGAGGTCGAATCGGTCGCGTCGGGTCCGGCCGAGCAGGCGAGGTCGACTCGGTCGAGCCGCGCCGAGCGGGCGAGGTCGACTCGGTCGGGTCGGGCCGGGCCGAGCGGGCGAGGTCGACTCGGTCGGGCCGGGCCGAGCGGGCGAGGTCGACTCGGTCGGGTCAGGCCGGGCCGGGAGGGCGAGGCCGACTCGGTCGGGGCCGGGCCGGGCCGGGCTGGCGAGGCCGACTCGGTCGGGCCGGGCCGGGCCGGGAGGGCGAGGCCGACTCGGTCGGGCCGGGCCGAGCCGAGCGGGCGAGGTCGACTCGGTCGGGCCGGTCTGAGCGGGCGAGGTCGACTCGGTCGGGCCGGGCTGAGCGGGCGAGTTCGACTCTGTCGGGTCGGGTCGGGACGAGCGGGCCAGGTCGACTCGGTCGGGTTGGGTCGGGCCGAGCGGGCGAGGTCGACTCGGTCGGGTCGGGTTGGGCCGAGCGGGCGAGGTCGACTCGGTCGGGTCGGGTCGAGCCGAGCGGGCGAGGTCGACTCGGTCGGGCCGGGCTGAGCGGGCGAGGTCGACTCGGTCGGGTCGGGTCGGGCCGAGCAGGCGAGTTCGACTGGGTCGGGTCGGGTCGGGCCGAGCGGGCGAGTTCGACTCGGTCGGGTAGGGTCGGGCGGGGCGAGGTCGACTCGGTCGAGTTGTGTCTGGCATGCGAGGTCGACTCGGTCGAGTCGAGTCGAGTCGAGTCGAGCGGGCGAGGTCGACTCGGTCGGGTAGGGTCGGGCCGAGCGGGCGAGGTCGACTCAGTCGGGCCGGGCCGAGCGGGCGAGGTCGACTCGGTCGGGCCGGGTCGGGCGGGCGAGGTCGACTCGGTCGAGTTGTGTCTGGCGTGCGAGGTCGACTCGGTCGTGTCGAGTCGAGTCGAGTCGAGCGGGCGAGGTCGACTCGGTCGAGTCGAGTCGAGCGGGCGAAGTCGACTCGGTCGGGTCGGGTCGAGCGGGCGAGGTCGACTCGGTCGGGTCGGGTCGGGCCGGGCTGGCGAGGCCGACTCGGTCGGATCGGGTCGGGCCGAGCGGGCGAGGTCGACTCGGTCGGTGCCAGCCGAGCGGGGGAGGCCGACTCGGTCGGGCCGGGCCGGGCCGGGCGGGCGAGGCCGACTCGGTCGGGCCGGGCCGGGCCGGGCGGGCAAGGCCGACTCGGTCTGGCCGGGCCGGGACGGGCTGGCGAGGCCGACTCGGTCGGGCCGGGCCGGGCCGGGAGGGCGAGGCCGACTCGGTCGGGCCGGGCCGGGCCGGGGGAGGCCGACTCGGTCGGGTCGGGCCGGGCCGAGCGGAGGAGGCCGAGACGGTCGGATCGGGCCGGCCCGAGCGGGGGAGGAAGACTCGGTCGGGCCGGGCCAGACCGAGAGGGAGAGTACGACTCGGACGGGCCGGGCCGGGCAGGCGAGGCCGACTCGGTCGGGCCGGGCCGGGCCGGGAGGGCGAGGCCGACTCAGTAGGGCCGGGCCGGGCCGGGGCGGGCGAGGTCGACTCGGTCGGGTTGGGCCGAGCGGGCGAGGTCGACTCGGTCGGGTCGGGCCGAGCGGGCGAGGTCGACTCGGTCGGGTCGGGCCGGGCCGTGCGGGCGAGGCCGAGTCGGTCGGGTCGGGTCGGGCCGAGCGGGCGAGGTCGCCTCGGTCTGGTCGGGCCGAGCGGGCGAGGTCGACTCGGTCAAGCCAGGTCGGGCCGAGCGGACGTGGCCGACTCGGTCAAGCCAGGTCGGGCCGGGCTGAGCGCGCGATGTCGACTCGGTTGGGTCGGGCCGAGCAGGCGAGGTCGACTCGGTCGGGTCGGGCCGAGCGGGCGAGGTCGACTCGGTCGGGTCGGGTCGGGCCGAGAGGGCGAGGTCGACTCGGTCGGGTCGGGTCGAGCCGAGCGGGCGAGGTCGACTCGGTCAGGTCGGGTCGGGCCGAGCGGGCGAGGTCGACTCGGTCGCGTCGGGTCGGGCCGAACGGGCGAGGTCGACTCGGTCGCGTCGGGTCGGGCCAAACGGGCGAGGTCGACTCGGTCGGGAAGGGCCGAGCGGGCGAGGTCGACTCGGTCGGGTCGGGTGGGGCCGGGCGAGGTCGACTCGGTCGGGCCGGGCCGGGCGAGGCCGACTCGGTCGGGTCGGGCCGAGAGGGCGAGGTCGACTCGGTCGGGTCGGGTCGGGCCGAGCAGGCGAGGTCGACTCGGTTGGGTCGGTCCGAGCGGGCGAGGTCGACTCGGTCGGGTCGGACCGAGAGGGCGAGGTCGATTCGGTCGGGTCGGGTCGGGCCGAGCAGGCGAGGTCGACTCGGTCGGGTCGGGTCGGGCCGAGCAGGCGAGGTCGACTCGGTCGGGTCGGGCCGAGCGGGCGAGGCCGTCTCGGTCGGTTCGGGCCGGGCTGAGCGGGCGAGGTTGACTCGGTTGGGTCAAGCCCAGCGAGCGAGGTCGACTCGGTCTGGTCGGGTCGGGCCGAGCGGGCGAGGCCGACTCGGTCAGGTCGATTCGGTCCGAGCGGGCGAGGTCGACTCGGTCAGGTCAAGTCGGGCCGAGCGGGCGAGGTCGACTCGGTCGGGTCGGGCCGAGTGGGCGAGGCCGACTCGGTCGGGTCGGGTCGGGCCGAGCAGGCGAGGTCGACTCGGTCGGGTCGGGCCGGGCGGGCGAGGTCGACTCGGTCGGGTCGGGTCGGGCCGAGCAGGCGAGGTTCACTCGGTCGGTTCGGGCCGGGCTGAGCGGGCGAGGTTGACTCGGTTGGGTCAAGCCCAGCGAGCGAGGTCGACTCGGTCTGGTCGGGTCGGGCCGAGCGGGCGAGGTCGACTCGGTCGGTTCGGGCCGGGCCGAGCGGGCGAGTTCGACTCGGTCGGTTCGGGCCGGCCCGAGCGGGCGAGGTCGACTCGGTCAGGTCAAGTCGGGCAGAGCGGGCGAGGTCGACTCGGTCGGGTCGGGCCGGGGCGGGCGAGGCCGACTCGATCGGGCCGGGCAGGGCCGGGGCGGGCGAGGTCGACTCGGTCGGGTCGGGTCGGGCCGAGCGGACGAGGTCGACTCGGTCGGGTCGGGCCGGGCCGAGCGGACGAGGTCGACTCGGTCGGGCCGGGCCGGGCCAGGCGGGCGAGGCCGACTCGGTCGGGCCGGGCCGAGCGGGCGAGGTCGACTCGGTCGGGTCGGGTCGGGCCGAGCGGGCGAGGCCGACTAGGTCGGGTCGGGTCGGGCCAAGCGGGCGAGGTAGACTCGGTCGGGTCGGGCCGAGCGGGCGAGTTCGACTCGGTAGGGTCGGGTCGGGCCGAGCGGGCGAGGTCGACTCGGTAGGGTCGGGTCGGGCCAAGCGGGCGAGGTCGACTCGGTCTGGCCGGGCCCAGCGGGCGAGGTCGACTCGGTCGGGTCGGTTCGGGCCGAGCGGGCGAGGTCGACTCGGTTGTGTCGGGTCGGGCCGAGCGGGCAAGGCCTACTCGGTCGGGTCGGGCCGGGCCGAGCGGGGGAGGTCGACTCGGTCGGGTCGGGTCGGGCCGAGCAGGCGAGGTCGACTCGGTCGGGCCGGGCCGTGCGGGGCGAGGCCGACTCGGTCGGGCCGGGCCGAGCGGGGGAGGTCGACTCGGTCGGGTCGGGTCGGGCCGAGCAGGCGAGGTCGACTCGGTCGGGCCGGGGCGGGCGGGCGAGGCCGACTCGGTCGGGCCGGGCCGAGCTGGGGAGGTCGACTCGGTCGGGTCGGGTCGGGCCGAGCGGGCGAGGTCGACTCGGTCGGGTCGGTCCGAGCGGGCGAGGTCGACTCGGTCGGGTTGGACCGAGAGGGCGAGGTCGACTCGGTCGGGTCGGGTCGGGCCGAGCAGGCGAGGTCGACTCGGTCGGGTCGGGCCGAGCGGGCGAGGCCGTCTCGGTCGGTTCGGGCCGGGCTGAGCGGGCGAGGTTGACTCGGTTGGGTCAAGCCCAGCGAGCGAGGTCGACTCGGTCTGGTCGGGTCGGGCCGAGCAGGCGAGGCCGACTCGGTCAGGTCGATTCGGTCCGAGCGGGCGAGGCCGACTCGGTCGGGTCGGGTCGGGCCGAGCAGGCGAGGTCGACTCGGTCGGGTCGGACCGGGCGGGCGAGGTCGACTCGGTCGGGTCGGGTCGGGCCGAGCGGGCGAGATAGATTCGGTCGGGTCGTTCCGTGCGGACGGGTTCGACTCGGTCGGGTCGGGTCGGGCCGAGCGGGCGGGTTCGACTGGTCGGGTCGGTTCCGGCCGAGCAGGCGAGGTCTACTCGGTCGGGTCGGGCCGAGCGGGCGAGGTCTACTCGGTCGGGAAGGTCCGAGCGGGCGAGGTCGACTCGGTCGGGTCGGGCCGGGCCGAGCGGGCGAGGTCGACTCGGTCGGGTCGGGTCAGGCCGAGCGGGCGAGTTCGACTCGGTCACGTAGGGTCGGGCCGAACGGGCGAGGTCGAATCGGTCGCGTCGGGTCCGGCCGAGCAGGCGACGTCGACTCGGTCGAGCCGCGCCGAGCGGGCGAGGTCGACTCGGTCGGGTCGGGCCGGGCCGAGCGGGCGAGGTCGACTCGGTCGGGCCGGGCCGAGCGGGCGAGGTCGACTCGGTCGGGTCAGGCCGGGCCGGGAGGGCGAGGCCGACTCGGTCGGGCCGGGCCGGGCCGGGCTGGCGAGGCCGACTCGGTCGGGCCGGGCCGGGCCGGGAGGGCGAGGCCGACTCGGTCGGGCCGGGCCGGGCCGGGAGGGCGAGGCCGACTCGGTTGGGCCGGGACGAACGGGCGATGTCGACTCGGTCAGGTCAGGCCGGGCGGACGAGGTCGACTCGGTCGGGTCGGGCAGGCCCGAGCGGACGAGGTCGACTCGGTCGGGTCGTGTCGGGCCTAGCGGGCGAGGTCGACTCGGTCGGGTCGTGTCGGGCCGAGCGGGCGAGGTCGACTCGGTCGGGTCGGGCCGGGCCAGGCGGGCGAGGCCGACTCGGTCGGGCCGGGCCGAGCGGGCGAGGTCGACTCGGTCGGGCCCGGGCTGAGCGGGGCGAGGTCGACTCGGTCGGGCCGGGCCCGAGCGGGCGAGGTCGACTCTGTCGGGTCGGGTCGGGACGAGCGGGCCAGGTCGACTCGGTCGGGTCGGGTCGGGCCGAGCGGGCGAGGTCGACTCGGTCGGGTCGGGTCGGGCCGAGCGGGGCGAGGTCGACTCGGTCGGGTCGGGCAGAGCTGAGCGGGCTAGGTCGACTCGGGTCGGGTCGGGTCGAGCCGAGCGGGCTAGGTCGACTCGGTCGGGCCGGGCTGAGCGGGCGAGTTCGACTCGGTCGGGTCGGGTCGGGCCGAGCAGGCGAGGTCGACTGGGTCGGGTAGGGTCGGGCCGAGCGGGCGAGGTCGACTGGGTCGGGTCGGGCCGAGCGGGCGAGGTCGACTCGGTCGGGCCGGGTCGGGCGGGCGAGGTCGACTCGGTCGAGTTGTGTCTGGCGGGCAAGGTCGACTCGGTCGAATCGTGTCGGGCGTGCGAGGTCGACTCGGCCGAGTCGAGTCGAGTCGAGCGGGTGAGGTCGACTAGGTCGAGTCGAGTCGAGCGGGCGAGGTCGACTCGGTCGGGTCGGTCCGAGCGGGCGAGGTCGACTCGGTCGTGTCGGGCCGAGAGGGCGAGGTCGACTCGGTCGGGTCGGGTCGGGTCGGGCCGAGCAGGCGAGGTCGACTCGGTCGGGTCGGGCCGAGCGGGCGAGGCCGTCTCGGTCGGTTCGGGCCGGGCTGAGCGGTCGAGGTTGACTCGGTTGGGTCAAGCCCAGCGAGCGAGGTCGACTCGGTCTGGTCGGGTCGGGCCGAGCGGGCGAGGTCGACTCGGTCGGGTCGGTCCGGGCCGAGCGGGCGAGGCCGACTCGGTCGGGTCGAGTCGGGCCGAGCGGGCGAGGTTGACTCGTTCGGGTCGGGTCGGGACGAGCAGGCGAGGTCGATTAGTTCGGTTTGGGCCGGGCGGGCGAGGTCGACTCAGTCGGGCCGGGCCGAGCGGGCGAGGTCGACTCGGTCGGGCCGGGTCGGGCGGGGCGAGGTCGAATCGGTCGAGTCGTGTCGGGCGGGCGAGGTCGACTCGGTCGAGTCGGGCCGGGCGGGCGAGGTCGACTCGGTCGCTTCGGGTCCGGCTCGTGGGCGAGGTCGACTCTGTCGGGAAGGGCCGAGCGGGCGAGGTCGACTCGGTCTGGTCGGGCCGGGCCGAGCGGGCGAGGCCGACTCGGTCGGGCCGGGCCGGGCCGGGGCGTGCGAGGCCGACTCGATCGGGCCGGGCCGGGCCGGGGCGGGCGAGGTCGACTCGGTCGGGTCGGATCGGGCCGACCGGGCGAGGTCGACTCAGTCGGGTCGGGCCGAGCGGGCGAGGTCGACTCGGTCGGGTCGGGTCAGGCCGAGCGGGCGAGTTCGAATCGGTCGCGTCGGGTCGGGTCGAACGGGCGAGGTCGAATCGGTCGCGTCGGGTCCGGCCGAGCAGGCGACGTCGACTCGGTCGAGCCGCGCCGAGCGGGCGAGGACGACTCGGTCGGGTCGGGTCGGGCCGAGCGGGCGAGGTCGACTCGGTCGGGCCGGGCCGAGCGGGCGAGGTCGACTCGGTCGGGTCAGGCCGGGCCGGGAGTGCGAGGCCGACTCGGTCGGGCCGGGCCGGGCCGGGCTGGCGAGGCCGACTCGGTCGGGCCGGGCCGGGCCGGGAGGGCGAGGCCGACTCGGTTGGGCCGGGACGAACGGGCGATGTCGACTCGGTCAGGTCAGGCCGGGCGGACGAGGTCGACTCGGTCGGGTCGTGTCGGGCCGAGCGGGCGAGGTCGACTCGGTCGGGTCGGGCCGGGCCAGGCGGGCGAGGCCGACTCGGTCGGGCCGGGCCGAGCGGGCGAGGTCGACTCGGTCGGGTCGGGTCGGGCCGAGCGGGCGAGGCCGACTAGGTCGGGTCGGGTCGGGCCAAGCGGGCGAGGTAGACTCGGTCGGGTCGGGCCGAGCGGGCGAGTTCGACTCGGTAGGGTCGGGTCGGGCCGAGCGGGCGAGGTCGATTCGGTAGGGTCGGGTCGGGCCGAGCGGGCGAGGTCGACTCGGTCTGGCCGGGCCCAGCGGGCGAGGCCGACTCGGTCGGGTCGGGTCGGGCCGAGCAGGCGAGGTCGACTCGGTCGGGTCGGACCGGGCGGGCGAGGTCGACTCGGTCGGGTCGGGTCGGGCCGAGCGGGCGAGATAGATTCGGTCGGGTCGTTCCGTGCGGACGGGTTCGACTCGGTCGGGTCGGGTCCGGGCCGAGCGGGCGGGTTCGACTGGTCGGGTCGGTTCCGGCCGAGCAGGCGAGGTCTACTCGGTCGGGTCGGGCCGAGCGGGCGAGGTCTACTCGGTCGGGAAGGTCCGAGCGGGCGAGGTCGACTCGGTCGGGTCGGGCCGGGCCGAGCGGGCGAGGTCGACTCGGTCGGGTCGGTCAGGCCGAGCGGGCGAGTTCGACTCGGTCACGTAGGGTCGGGCCGAACGGGCGAGGTCGAATCGGTCGCGTCGGGTCCGGCCGAGCAGGCGACGTCGACTCGGTCGAGCCGCGCCGAGCGGGCGAGGTCGACTCGGTCGGGTCGGGCCGGGCCGAGCGGGCGAGGTCGACTCGGTCGGGCCGGGCCGAGCGGGCGAGGTCGACTCGGTCGGGTCAGGCCGGGCCGGGAGGGCGAGGCCGACTCGGTCGGGCCGGGCCGGGCCGGGCTGGCGAGGCCGACTCGGTCGGGCCGGGCCGGGCCGGGAGGGCGAGGCCGACTCGGTCGGGCCGGGCCGGGCCGGGAGGGCGAGGCCGACTCGGTTGGGCCGGGACGAACGGGCGATGTCGACTCGGTCAGGTCAGGCCGGGCGGACGAGGTCGACTCGGTCGGGTCGGGCAGGCCCGAGCGGACGAGGTCGACTCGGTCGGGTCGTGTCGGGCCTAGCGGGCGAGGTCGACTCGGTCGGGTCGTGTCGGGCCGAGCGGGCGAGGTCGACTCGGTCGGGTCGGGCCGGGCCAGGCGGGCGAGGCCGACTCGGTCGGGCCGGGCCGAGCGGGCGAGGTCGACTCGGTCGGGCCGGGCTGAGCGGGCGAGGTCGACTCGGTCGGGCCGGGCCGAGCGGGCGAGGTCGACTCTGTCGGGTCGGGTCGGGACGAGCGGGCCAGGTCGACTCGGTCGGGTCGGGTCGGGCCGAGCGGGCGAGGTCGACTCGGTCGGGTCGGGTCGGGCCGAGCGGGCGAGGTCGACTCGGTCGGGTCGGGCAGAGCTGAGCGGGCTAGGTCGACTCGGTCGGGTCGGGTCGAGCCGAGCGGGCTAGGTCGACTCGGTCGGGCCGGGCTGAGCGGGCGAGTTCGACTCGGTCGGGTCGGGTCGGGCCGAGCAGGCGAGGTCGACTGGGTCGGGTAGGGTCGGGCCGAGCGGGCGAGGTCGACTGGGTCGGGTCGGGCCGAGCGGGCGAGGTCGACTCGGTCGGGCCGGGTCGGGCGGGCGAGGTCGACTCGGTCGAGTTGTGTCTGGCGGGCAAGGTCGACTCGGTCGAATCGTGTCGGGCGTGCGAGGTCGACTCGGCCGAGTCGAGTCGAGTCGAGCGGGTGAGGTCGACTAGGTCGAGTCGAGTCGAGCGGGCGAGGTCGACTCGGTCGGGTCGGTCCGAGCGGGCGAGGTCGACTCGGTCGTGTCGGGCCGAGAGGGCGAGGTCGACTCGGTCGGGTCGGGTCGGGTCGGGCCGAGCAGGCGAGGTCGACTCGGTCGGGTCGGGCCGAGCGGGCGAGGCCGTCTCGGTCGGTTCGGGCCGGGCTGAGCGGTCGAGGTTGACTCGGTTGGGTCAAGCCCAGCGAGCGAGGTCGACTCGGTCTGGTCGGGTCGGGCCGAGCGGGCGAGGTCGACTCGGTCGGGTCGGTCCGGGCCGAGCGGGCGAGGCCGACTCGGTCGGGTCGAGTCGGGCCGAGCGGGCGAGGTTGACTCGTTCGGGTCGGGTCGGGACGAGCAGGCGAGGTCGATTAGTTCGGTTTGGGCCGGGCGGGCGAGGTCGACTCAGTCGGGCCGGGCCGAGCGGGCGAGGTCGACTCGGTCGGGCCGGGTCGGGCGGGCGAGGTCGAATCGGTCGAGTCGTGTCGGGCGGGCGAGGTCGACTCGGTCGAGTCGGGCCGGGCGGGCGAGGTCGACTCGGTCGCTTCGGGTCCGGCTCGTGGGCGAGGTCGACTCTGTCGGGAAGGGCCGAGCGGGCGAGGTCGACTCGGTCTGGTCGGGCCGGGCCGAGCGGGCGAGGCCGACTCGGTCGGGCCGGGCCGGGCCGGGGCGTGCGAGGCCGACTCGATCGGGCCGGGCCGGGCCGGGGCGGGCGAGGTCGACTCGGTCGGGTCGGATCGGGCCGACCGGGCGAGGTCGACTCAGTCGGGTCGGGCCGAGCGGGCGAGGTCGACTCGGTCGGGTCGGGTCAGGCCGAGCGGGCGAGTTCGAATCGGTCGCGTCGGGTCGGGTCGAACGGGCGAGGTCGAATCGGTCGCGTCGGGTCCGGCCGAGCAGGCGACGTCGACTCGGTCGAGCCGCGCCGAGCGGGCGAGGACGACTCGGTCGGGTCGGGTCGGGCCGAGCGGGCGAGGTCGACTCGGTCGGGCCGGGCCGAGCGGGCGAGGTCGACTCGGTCGGGTCAGGCCGGGCCGGGAGTGCGAGGCCGACTCGGTCGGGCCGGGCCGGGCCGGGCTGGCGAGGCCGACTCGGTCGGGCCGGGCCGGGCCGGGAGGGCGAGGCCGACTCGGTTGGGCCGGGACGAACGGGCGATGTCGACTCGGTCAGGTCAGGCCGGGCGGACGAGGTCGACTCGGTCGGGTCGTGTCGGGCCGAGCGGGCGAGGTCGACTCGGTCGGGTCGGGCCGGGCCAGGCGGGCGAGGCCGACTCGGTCGGGCCGGGCCGAGCGGGCGAGGTCGACTCGGTCGGGTCGGGTCGGGCCGAGCGGGCGAGGCCGACTAGGTCGGGTCGGGTCGGGCCAAGCGGGCGAGGTAGACTCGGTCGGGTCGGGCCGAGCGGGCGAGTTCGACTCGGTAGGGTCGGGTCGGGCCGAGCGGGCGAGGTCGATTCGGTAGGGTCGGGTCGGGCCGAGCGGGCGAGGTCGACTCGGTCTGGCCGGGCCCAGCGGGCGAGGTCGACTCGGTCGGGTCGGTTCGGGCCGAGCGGGCGAGGTCGACTCGGTTGGGTCGGGTCGGGCCGAGCGGGCAAGGCCTACTCGGTCGGGTCGGGCCGGGCCGGGCGGGCGAGGCCGACTCGGTCGGGCTGGGCCGAGCGGGGGAGGTTCACTCGGTCGGGTCGGGTCGGGTCTTGCGGGGGAGGCCGACTCGGTCGGGTCGGGTCGGGCGGCGGAGTCCGACTCGGTCGGGTCGGGCCGGGCGGTTGAGGCCGACTCGGTCGGGTCGGGCCGGGCCGAGTGGGCGAGGCCCACTCGGTCGGGTAGGGCCGGTCCGAGCGGGCGAGGTCGACTCGGTCGGGTCGGGTCGGGCCGAGCGGGCGAGGTCGACTCAGTCGGGTCGGGCCGGGCTGGCGAGGCCGACTCGTTCGGGTCGGGCGAGGTCGACTCGGTCGGGTCGGGTCGGGCGGGCGAGGTCGACTCTGTCGGGCCATGCCGAGAGGACGAGGTCGACTCGGTCGGGCCGTGCCGAGCGGGCGAGGTCGACTCGGTCGGGTCGGTCCGAGCGGGCGAGGTCGACTCGGTCGGGTCGGGCCGAGAGGGCGAGGTCGACTCGGTCGGGTCGGGCCGGGCCGAGCAGGCGAGGTCGACTCGGTCGGGTCGGGCCGAGCGGGCGCGGCCGTCTCGGTCGGTTCGGGCCGGGCTGAGCGGGCGAGGTTGACTCGGTTGGGTCAAGCCCAGCGAGCGAGGTCGACTCGGTCTGGTCGGGTCGGGCCGAGCGGGAGAGGTCGACTCGGTCGGGTCGGGTCGGGCCGAGCAGGCGAGGTCGACTCGGTCGGGTCGGGTCGGGCCGGGCGGGCGAGGTCGACTCGGTCCGGCCGGGCCGGGCCCAGCGGGCGAGGCCGACTCTGTCGGGCCGGGCCGGGCCGGGCGGGCGAGTCCGACTCGGTCGGGCAGGGCCGGGCGGGCGACGTCGACTCGGTCGGGTCGGGCCGAGCGGGCGAGTTCGACTCGGTTGCGTCGGGCCGGGCCGAGCGGGGGAGGCCGACTCGGTCGGGCCGGGCCGGGCCGGGCGGGCGAGGCCGACTCGGTCGGGCCGGGCCGAGCGGGCGAGGTCGACTTGGTCAGGTCGGGTCGGGCCGAGCGGGCGAGGTCGACTCGGTCGGGTCGGGCCGGGCCGAGCGGGCGAGGTCGACTCGGTCGGGTCGGGCCGGCCCGAGCGGGCGAGGCCGACTCGGTCAGGTCGATTCGGTCCGAGCGGGCGAGGTCGACTCGGTCGGGTCGGGTCGGGCCTAGCAGGCGAGGTCGACTCGGTCGGGTCGGGCCGGGCGGGCGAGTCCGTCTCGGTCGGGTCGGGCCGAGCGTGCGAGATCGACTCGGTCGGGTCGGGCCGGGCCGAGCGGGCGAGGTCGACTCGGTCGGGCCGGGTCGGTTCGGGCCGGGCGAGGCCGACTCGGCCGGGCCGGGCCGGGCGGGCGAAGTCGACTCGGTCGGGTCGGGTCGGGCCGAGCGTGCGAGGTCGACTCGGTCGTGCCGGGCCGAGCGGGCGAGGTCGACTCGGTCGGGTCGGGTCGGGCCGAGCGGGCGAGGTCGACTGGTCGGATCGGGTCGGGCCGAGTGGGCGAGGTCGACTAGGTCGGGTCGGGTCGGGCCGAGCAGGCGAGGTCTACTCGGTCGGGTCGGTCCGAGCGGGCGAGGTCGACTCGGTCGGGTCGGGTCGGGCCGAGCGGGCGAGTTCGACTCGGTCGGGTCGGGCCGGGCCGAGCGGGCGAGTTCGACTCGGTCAGGTCGGGCCGAGCGGGCGAGGTCGACTCGGTCGAGTCGAGCCGAGCGGGCGAGGTCGACTCGGTCGGGTCGGGCCGAGCGGGCGAGAACGACTCGGTCGGGTCGAGTCGGGCCGAGTGGGCGAGGTCGATTCGTTCGGGTTGGGCCGGGCGGGTGAGGTCGACTCGGTCGGGTCGGGCCGGGCCTAGCGGGCGAGGTCGACTCGGTCGGGCCGGGCCGGGCCGGGCCGGACGAGGCCGACTCGACCGGGCCGGGCCGGGCGGGCGAAGTCGACTCGGTCGGGTCGGGTCGGGCCGAGAGGGCGAGGTCGACTCGGTCGGGTCGGGTCGGGCCGAGCGGGCGAGGTCGACTCGGTCGGGTCGGGCCGAGCGGGAGAGTTCGACTCGGTCGGGCCGGGCCTAGCGGGCGAGTTCGACTCGGTCGGGTCGGGCCGAGCGGGTGAGACCGACTCGGTCGGGCCGGGCCGAGCGGGCGAGGTCGACTAGGTCGGGTCGGGCCGAGCGGGCGATGTCGACTCGGTCGGGTCGGGTCGGGCCGAGCGGGCGAGGTCGATTCGTTCGGGTTGGGCCGAGCGGGCGAGGTCGATTCGTTCGGGTCGGGCCGAGCGGGCGAGGTCGACTCAGTCGGGCCGGGCCGAGCGGGCGACGTCGACTCGGTCGGGCCGGGTCGGGCGGGTGAGTTCGACTCTGTCGAGTCGTGCCGAGAGGACGAGGTCGACTCGGTCGGGCTGGGCCGAACGGGCGAGGTAGACTCGGTCGGGTCGGACCGGGCCGAGCGGGCGAGGTCGACTCGGTCGGGTCGGGTCGGGAAGACCGGGCGAGGGCGACTCGGTCGGGTTGGGCCGAGCGGGCGAGGTCGACTCGGTCGGGTCGGGCCGGGCCTAGCGGGTGAGGTCGACTCGGTCGGGCCGGGCCGAGCGGACGAGGTCGACTCGGTCGGGTCGTGTCGGGCCGAGCGGGCGAGGTCGACTCGGTCGGGTCGGGCCGGGCTGAGCGGGCGAGGTTGACTCGGTTGGGTCAAGCCCAGCGAGCGAGGTCGACTCGGTCTGGTCGGGTCGGGCCGAGCGAGCGAGGCCGACTCGGTCGGGCCGGGCCGAGCGGGAGAGGTCGACTCGGTCGGGTCGGGTCGGGCCGAGCAGGCGAGGTCGACTCGGTCGGGTCGGTCCGAGCGGGCGATGTCGACTCGGTCGGGTCGGTCCGAGCGGGCGAGGTCGACTCGGTCGCGTCGGGTCGGGCCAAACGGGCGAGGTCGACTCGGTCGCGTCGGGTCGGGCCAAACGGGCGAGGCCGACTCGGTCGGGCCGGGCCGGGCGGGCGACGTCGACTCGGTCGGGTCGGGCCGAGCGGGCGAGGTCGACTCGGTCGCGTCGGGTCGGGCCAAACCGGCGAGGTCGACTCGGTCGGGAAGGGCCGAGCGGGCGAGGTCGACTCGGTCGGGTCGGGTGGGGCCGGGCGAGGTCGACTCGGTCGGGCCGGGCCGGGCGAGGCCGACTCGGTCGGGTCGGGCCGAGAGGGCGAGGTCGACTTGGTCGGGTCGGGTCGGGCCGAGCAGGCGAGGTCGACTCGGTCGGGTCGGTCCGAGCGGGCGAGGTCGACTCGGTCGGGTCGGTCCGAGCGGGCGAGGTCGACACGGTCGGGTCGGGCCGAGAGGGCGAGGTCGACTCGGTCGGGTCGGGTCGGGCCGAGCCGGCGAGGTAGACTCGGTCGGGTCGGGCCGAGCGGGCGAGGCCGTCTCGGTCGGTTCGGGCCGGGCTGAGCGGGCGAGGTTGACTCGGTTGGGTCAAGCCCAGCGAGCGAGGTCGACTCGGTCTGGTCGGGTCGGGCCGAGCGGGCGAGGTCGACTCGGTCGGGTCGGGCCGGGCCGAGCGGGCGAGTTCGACTCGGTCGGTTCGTGCCGGCCCGAGCGGGCGAGGCCGACTCTGTCAGGTCGATTCGGTCCGAGCGGGCGAGGTCGACTCGGTCAGGTCAAGTCGGGCCGAGCGGGCGAGGTCGACTCGGTCGGGTCGGGCCGAGCGGGCGAGGTCGACTCGGTCGGGTCGGGTCGGGCCGAGCAGGCGAGGTCGACTCGGTCGGGTCGGGCCGGGCGGGCGAGGTCGACTCGGTCGGGTCGGGTTGGGCCGAGCAGGCGAGGTCGACTCGGTCGGTTCGGGCCGGGCTGAGCGGGCGAGGTTGACTCGGTTGGGTCAAGCCCAGCGAGCGAGGTCGACTCGGTCTGCTCGGGTCGGGCCGAGCGGGCGAGGTCGACTCAGTCGGGTCGGGCCGGGCCGAGCGGGCGAGTTCGACTCGGTCGGTTCTGGCCGGGCCGATAGGGCGAGTTCGACTCGGTCGGTTCGGACCGTCCCGAGCGGGCGAGGTCGACTCGGTCAGGTCAAGTCGGGCCGAGCGGGCGAGCCTGACTCGGTCGGGCCGGGCCGAGCGGGCGAGGCCGAATCGGTCGGGCCGGGCCGAGCGGGCGAGGTCTACTCGGTCGGGTCGGACCGAGCGGGCGAGATCGACTCGGTCGGGTCTGGTTGGGCCGAGCGGGCGAGGTCGAATCGGTCGGGTCGTGCCGAGCGGGCGAGGCCGAATCGGTCGGGTTGGCCCGATCGGGTGAGGTCGATTCGGTCGGGTCGGGTCGGGCCGAGCGGGCGAGGTCGACTCGGTCGGGTTGGGCTTAGCGGGCGAGGTCGACTCGGTCGGGTTGGGCCAAGCGGGCGAGGCCGACTCGGTCGGGGCGGGCCGGGCCGGGGCGGGCGAGGCCGACTCGGTCGGGCCGGGCCGGGCCGGGCCAGACGAGGCCTACTCAGTCGGGCCGGGCCGAGCGGGGGAGGCCGACTCGTTCGGGTCAGGTCGGGCGGGGGAGGCTGACTCGTTCGGGCCGGGCCGGGCCGGGCTGGCGATTCCGACTTGGTCGGGCCGGGTCGGGCCGAGCGGGGGAGGCCAACTCTGTCGGGTCGGGTCGGGCGGGGGAGGCCGACTCGGTCGGGTCGGGTCGGGCCGAGCGGGCGAGTTCGACTCGGTCGGGTCGGGCCGGGCCGAGCGGGCGAGTTCGACTCGGTCAGGTCGGGCCGAGCGGGCGAGGTCGACTCGGTCGAGTCGAGGCGAGCGGGCGAGGTCGACTCGGTCGGGTCGGGCCGAGCGGGCGAGAACGACTCGGTCGGGTCGGGGTGGGCCTAGAGGGCGAGGTCGACTCGGTCGGGCCGGGCCGGGCCGGGCCGGACGAGGCCGACTCGGCCGGGCCGGGCCGGGCGGGCGAAGTGGACTCGGTCGGGTCGGGTCGGGCCGAGAGGGCGAGGTCGACTCGGTCGGGTCGGGTCGGGCGGGGGAGTCTGACTCGTTCGGGCCGGGCCGGGCCGGGCTGGCGATTCCGACTCGGTCGGGCCGGGTCGGGCCGAGCGGGGGAGGCCAACTCTGTCGGGTCGGGTCGGGCGGGGGAGGCCGACTCGGTCGGGCCTGGCCGGGCCGAACGGGCGAGGTCGACTCGGTCGGGTAGGGCTGGGCCGAGCGGGTGAGACCGACTCGGTCGGGTCGGGCTGAGCGGGCGTGGTCGACTTGGTCGGGCCGTGCCGGGCAGGCGAGTCCGACTCGGTCGGGTCGAGCGGGCGGGCGAGGCCGACTCGTTTGGGCAGGGTCGGGCCGAGGGGGCTAGGACGACTAGGTCGGGTCGGGTCGGGCCGAGCGGGCGAGGCCGACTAGGTCGGGTCGGGTCGGGCCGAGCGGGCGAGGTAGACTCGGTCTGGCCGGGCCCAGCGGGCGAGGTCGACTCGGTCGGGTCGGGTCGGGCCGAGCGGGCGAGGTCGACTCGGTTGGGTCGGGCCGGGCCGGGCGGGCGAGGCCGACTCGGTCGGGCCAGGCCGAGCGGGGGAGGCCGACTCGGTCGGGTCGGGTCGGGCGGGGGAGGCCGACTCGGTCGGGTCGGGCCTGGCCGAGCGGGCGAGGCCCACTCGGTCGTGTAGGGCCGGGCCGAGCGGGCGAGGTCGGGTCGGGCCGGGCCGAGCGGGCGAGGCCGAATCGGTCGGGCCGGGCCGGACCAAGCGGGCGAGGTCGACTCAGTCGGGTCGGGCCGAGTGGGCGAGGCCGACTCGGTCGAGTCGGGCCGAGCGGGCGAGGTCGACTCGGTCGGGTTGGGACGGGCCTAGCGGGCGAGTTCGACTCCGTCGGGGGGCGCCGAGCGGGCGAGTTCGACTCGGTTGGGCCGGGCCGAGCGGGCGAGGCCGACTCTGTCGGGTCGGGCCGGGCCGAGCGGGCGAGGCCGACAAGGTCGGGTCGGGCCGGGCCGAGGGGGCGAGGCCTACTCGGTCGGGTCGGGTCTGGCCGAGCGGGCGTGGCCGACTCGGTAGGGTCGGGCCGGGCCGAGTGGGCGAGGCCAACTCGGTCCGATCGGGTTGGGCCGAGCGGGCGAGGTCGACTCGGTCGAGTCAAGCCGAGTGGGCGAGTTCGACTTGGTCGGGTCGGGTCGGGCCGAGCGGGCGAGGTCGACTCGGTCGCGTCGGGTCGGGCCGAGCGGGCGAGGTTGCCTCGGTCGGGTCGGGCCGAGCGAGCGAGGTCGACTCGGTCGGGCCGGGACGGCCCGAGCGGGCGTGGCCGACTCGGTTGGGTCGGGCCGGGCCGAGCGGGCGATGTCGACTCGGTCAGGTCAGGCCGGGCGGACGAGGTCGACTCGGTCGGGTCGTGTCGGGCCTAGCGGGCGAGGTCGACTCGGTCGGGTCGTGTCGGGCCGAGCGGGCGAGGTCGACTCGGTCGGGTCGGGCCGGGCCGAGAGGACGAGGTCGACTCGGTCGGGCTGGGCCGGGCCGGGCGGGCGAGGCCGACTCGGTCGGGCCGGGCCGAGCGGGCGAGGTTGACTCGGTCGGGTCGGGTCGGGCCGAGCGGGCGAGGCCGACTAGGTCGGGTCGGGTCGGGCCAAGCGGGCGAGGTAGACTCGGTCGGGTCGGGCCGAGCGGGCGAGTTCGACTCGGTAGGGTCGGGTCGGGCCGAGCGGGCGAGGTCGACTCGGTAGGGTCGGGTCGGGCCGAGCGGGCGAGGTCGACTCGGTCTGGCCAGGCCCAGCGGGCGAGGTCGACTCGGTCGGGTCGGTTCGGGCCGAGCGGGCGAGGTCGACTCGGTTGGGTCGGGTCGGGCCGAGCGGGCAAGGCCTACTCGGTCGGGTCGGGCCGGGCCGAGCGGGCGAGGCCGACTCGGTCGGGACGGGCCGGGCCGAGCGGGCGTGTCCGACTCTGTCGGGTCGTGCCGGGCCGAGCAGGCGAGGTCGACTCGGTCGGGCCGGGTCGGGCCGAGCGGGGGAGGTCAACTCTGTCGGGTCGGGTTGGGCGGGGGAGGCCGACTCAGTCGGGCCTGGTCGGGCCGAGCGGGTGAGGCCGAATCTGTCGGACCGGGCCGAGCCGGGGAGGCCGACTCGGTCGGGTAGGGCCGAGCGGGCGAGGACGACTCGGTCGGGTCGGGCCGGGCCGAGCGGGCGAGGCAGACTCGGTCGGGTCGGGCTGAGCGGGCGAGGTCGACTCGGTCGTGTCGGGCCGGGCCGAGCGGGCGAGGCCGACTCGGTCGGGTTGGGTCGGGCCGAGCGGGCGAGGTCGACTCGGTCGGGTCGGGCCGAGAGGGCGAGGTCGACTCGGTCGGGTCGGGTCGGGCCGAGCAGGCGAGGTCGACTCGGTCGGGTCGGTCCGAGCGGGCGAGGTCGACACGGTCGGGTCGGGCCGAGAGGGCGAGGTCGACTCGGTCGGGTCGGGTCGGGCCGAGCAGGCGAGGTAGACTCGGTCGGGTCGGGCCGAGCGGGCGAGGCCGTCTCGGTCGGTTCGGGCCGGGCTGAGCAGGTGAGGTTGACTCGGTTGGGTCAAGCCCAGCGAGCGAGGTCGACTCGGTCTGGTCGGGTCGGGCCGAGCGGGCGAGGTCGACTCGGTCGGGTCGGGCCGGGCCGGCGAGGTCGACTCGGTCGGGTCGGGTCGAGCCGAGCGGTCGAGGTCACCTCGGTCGGGTCGGGCCGGGCCAGGCCTGGCGAGGCCGACTCGGTTGGGCCGGGCCGAGCGGGGGAGGCCGACTCGGTCGGGTCGGGCCAGGCCGAACGGGCGATGTCGACTCGGTCGGGTCGGGTCAGGCCGAGCGGACGAGGTCGAGTCCGTCGGGTCGGGTCGGGCCGAGCGGGTGAGGTCAACTCGGTCGGGTCGGGCCGAGCGGGGGAGGCCGACTCGGTCGGGTCGGGTCGGGCGGAGCGGGCGAGGTCGACTCGGTCGGGTCGGGTCAGGCCGAGCGGGCGAGGTCGACTCGGTCGGGTCGGGTCGGGCCGAGCGGGTGAGGTCAACTCGGTCGGGTCGGGCCGAGCGGGGGAGGCCGACTCGGTCGGGTCGGGTCGGGCCGAGCGGGCGAGGTCGACTCGGTCGGGTCGGGTCGGGCCGAAAGTGCGAGGTCGACTCGGTCGGGTCGGGTCGGGCCGAGCGGGCGTGGTCGACTCTGTCGGATCGGGTCGGGACGAGCGGGCGTGGTCGACTCGGTCGAGTCGGGTCGGGCCGAGCGGGCGTGGCCGACTCGGTCGGGTCGGGCCGGGCCGAGCGGGCGAGTTCGACTCGGTCGGGCCGGGCCGAGCGGGCGAGGTCGACTCGGTCGGGTTGGGCCGAGCGGGCGAGGTCGACTCAGTTGGGTCGGGTGGGGCCGAGCGGGCGAGGTCGACTCGGTCGGGTCGGGTCGGGTCGGCTCGGGCCGAGCGGGCGAGTTCGACTAGGTCAGGGCGCGCTGAGCCGGCGAGGTCGACTCGGTCGGGTCGAGCCGAGCGGGCGAGGTCGACTCGGTCGGGTCGGGTCGGGCCGAGTGGGTGAGGTCAACTCGGTCGGGTCGGGCCGAGCGGGGGGAGGCGGACTTGGTCGGGTCGGGCCGAGCGGGCGAGGCCGACTCGGTCGGGCCGGGCCAGGCCTGGGCGGGCAAGGCCGACTCGGTGGGGCCGGGCCGGGCCTGGGCGGGCGAGGTCGCCTCGGTCGGGTCGGGCTGAGCGGGCGAGGTCAACTCGGTCCGGACGGGTCGGGCGGAGCGGGCATGGCCGACTCGGTCGGGTCGGGCCGGGAACAGCGGGCGATGTCGACTCTGTCGGGCCGGGATGGGCGGGCGAGTCCGACTCGGTCGGGCAGGGCCGGGCAGAGCGGGGGAGTCCGACTGGGTCGGGCCGGGCCGGGCCGGGCGTGGGAGGACGAATCGGTCGGGCTGGGCCGGGCCGGGCGGGGGAGGCCGACTCCGTTGGGCCGGGCCGACTCGGCAGGGCCGGGCCAGGCCGACTCGGTCGGGCCGGGCCAGGCCGACTCGGTCGGGTCGCGCCGGGACGAGCGTGCGAGGCCGACTCGGTCGGGTCGGGCCGGGCCGAGCGGGCGTAGCCGACTCGGTCGGGTCGGGCCGAGCGGGCGAGGTCGACTCGGTCGGGCCGGGCCGGGCGGGCGAGTCCGACTAGGTCGGGCCGGGCGGGCGGGCGAGGTCGACTCGGTCAGGCCGGGCCGGGCGGGCGAGTCCGACTCGGTCGGGCCGGGCCGGGCGGGTGAGGCCGACTCGGTCGGGTCGGGCCGGGCCCAGCGGGCGAGGTCGACTCGTTCGGGTTGGGTCGGGTCGGGCCGGGCCGGGCGGGGCCGCCTCGCAGGTCCGGGCCGGGCCGACTCGGTCGGACCGGGGCGGGCGAGGCCGACTCGGCCGGGCCGGGCCGGGCCAGGCGAGGCCGATTCGGTCGGGCCGGGCCGGGCCGGGCCGGGCGAGGCCGTCTCGGGCGGGCCGGGCCGGGCCGAGCGGGGCAGGCCGACTCGGTCGGGCCGGGTCGGGCCGAGCGGGGGAGGCAGACTTGGTCGGATCGGGACGAGCGGGCGAGGTCGACTCGGTCAGATCGGGCCGAGCAGGCGATGTCGACTCGGTCGGGTCGGGCCGGGCCGAGCGGGCGAGGTCGACTCGGTCGGGCCGGGCCGAGCGGGCGAGGTCGACTCGTTCGGGTCAAGTCGGGTCGGGCCGGGCTGGGTGGGGCCGACTCGGCCGGGCCGGGCCGACTCGGTCGGGCCGGGGCGGGCGAGGCCGACTCGGTCGGGCCGGGCCGGGCGGGCGAGGTCGACTCGGTCGGGTCGGGGCGAGCGGGCGAGGTCTACTCGGTCGGGCCGGGCCGGGCCGGGCGACGCCGACTCGGTCGGGCCGGGCCGGGCGGGGCGGGCGAGGCCGACTCGGTCGGGCCGGGCCGGGCCGAGCAGGGGAGGCCGACTCGGTCGGGTCGGGACGAGCGGGGCGAGGTCGACTCGGTCGGGTCGGGTCGGGCCGAGCGGGCGAGGTCGACTCAGTGGGGTCGGGTCGGGCCGAGCGGGCGAGGTCGACTCAGTGGGGTCGGGTCGGGCCGAGCGGGCGAGGTCGACTCGGTCGGGTCGGGCCGGGCCGAGCGGTCGAGGTCGACTCGTTCGGGGTCGGCCAAGCGGGCGATGTCTACTCGGTCGGGTCGGGCCGGGCCGAGCGGGCGAGGTCGACTCGGTTGGGCCGGGCCGGGCGGGCTAAGTCGACTCGGTCGGGCCGGGCCGGGCCGGGCGGGCGAGGCCGACTCGTCCGGGCCGGGCTGGGCCCGGCGAGGCCGACTCGGTCGGGTCGGGTCGGGCCGAGCGGGCGTGGTCGATTCCGTCTGGTCGGGCCGAGTGGGCGGGGTCGACTCGGTCGGGGCGGGCCGAGCGGGCGAGGTCGACTCGGTCGGGTCGGGCCGGGCCGAGCGGGCGAGTTTGACTCGGTCGGGTAGGGCGGAGCGGGAGAGGTCGACTCGGTCGGGTCGGGCCGGGCCGAGCGGGCGAGTTTGACTCGGTCGGGTCGGGCGGAGCGGGCGAGTTCGACTCGGTCGGGCCTGGCCGGGCCGAGAGGTGGAGGCCGACTCGGTCGGGTCGGGTCGGGCCGAGCGGGCGAGGTCGACTCGGTCGGGTCGGGTCGGGCCTAGCGGGCTAGGTCGACTCGGTCGGGTCGGGTCGGGCCGAGCGGGCGAGGTCGACTCGCTCGGGTCGGGTCAGGCCGGGCGGGCGAGGCCGACTCGGTCGAGTCGGGCCGGGCCGAACAGGCGAGGCCGACTCGGTCGGGTCGGGCCGAGCGGGCGAGGCAGACTCGGTTGGGCCGGGCCGAGCGGGCGAGGCAGACTCGGTCGGGCCGGGCCGGGCTGGGAGGGCTAGGCTGACTCGGTCGGGCCGGGCCGGGCCGGGCATGCGAGGCCGACTCGGTAGGGCCAGGCCGGGCCGCGCGGGCGAGGCCGAATCGGTCGGGTCGGGCCGAGCGGGCGAGGTCAACTCGGTCCGGACGGGTCGGGCCGAGCGGGCGTGGCCGACTCGGTCGGGGCGGGCCGGGACGAGCGGGCGATGTCGACTCGGTCAGGACGGGCCGGGCGGACAAGGTCGACTCGGTCGGGTCGGGCCGGGCCGAGCGGGCGAGGTCGACTCGTTCGGGTCGGGCCGGGACGAGCGGGCGAAGCCGACTCGGTCGGGTCGGATTGGGCCGAGCGGTCGAGGACGACTCGGTCGGGCCGGGCCGGGCCGATCGGGCGTGACCGACTCGGTCGGGGCGGGCCGGGCCGAGCGGGCGAGGCCGACTCGGTTGGACCGGTGCGGGCCGAGCGGGCGAGGCCGACTCGGTCGGGCCGGTCCGGGCCCGGGCGGGCGAGGCCGACTCGGTGGGGCCGGTCCGGGCCGGGCGGGGGAGGCCGACTCGGTCGGGCCGGGCCTACTCGGCAGGGCTGGGCAGGGCCGGGCCGGGCCGGGCCGGGCTGACTCGGTAGGGCCGGGCCAGGCCGACTCGGTCGGGTCGGGCCGGGCCGAGCGGGCGAGGTCGACTCGGTCGGGTCGGGTCGGTCCAAGCGGGCGAGGTCGACTCGTTCGGGTCGGGCAGAGTGGGCGAGGTCGACTCAGTTAGGTCGGGTGGGGCCGAGCGGGCGAGTTCGACTAGGTCAGGGCGCGCTGAGCGGTCGAGGTCGACTCGGTCGGGTCGAGCCGAGCGGGCGAGGTCGACTCGGTCGGGTCGGGTCGGGCCGAGCGGGTGAGGTCAACTCGGTCTGGTCGGGCCGAGCGGGGGAGGCCGACTCGGTCGGGTCGGGTCGGGCCGAGCGGGCGAGGTCGACTCGGTCGGGTCGGGTCGGGCCGAGCAAGCGTGGTCGACTCGGTCGGGTTTGGTCGGGCCGAGCGAGCGTGGTCGACTCGGTCGGGTCGGGCCGGGCCGAGCGGGCGAGTTCGACTCGGTCAGGTCGGGTTGAGCGTGCGAGGTCGACTCGGTCGGGTCGGGCCGGGCTGAGCGGGCGAGGTAGACTCGGTCGGGCCGGGCCGAGCGGGCGAGGTCGACTCGGTCGGTTGGGGCCGAGCAGGGGAGGTCGACTCGGTCGGGTCGGGCCGGGCCGAGCGGGCGAGGTCGACTCGGTCGGGTTGGGTCGGGCAGAGCGGGCGAGTTCGACTCGGTCAGGTCGAGCCGAGCGGGCGAGGTCGACTCGGTCGGGTCGGGTCGGGCCGAGCGGGCCAGGTCGACTCGGTCGGGCCGGCCGGGCCGGGCGAGGCAGATACGTTCGGGCCGGGCCGGGCGAGGCCGACTCGGTCGGGCCGTGTCGGGCGAGGGAGGCTGACTCAGTTGATCGGGACGGGCCGAGCGGGGGAGGCCGACTCGGTGGGGTCGGGCCTGACCGAGTGGGGGAGGCCGACTCGGTCGGGCCGTGCCGGGCCGGGCCGTGCGACGCCGACTCGGTCGGGCCGGGCCGGGCCGGGCGGGCGAGGCCGACTCGGTCGGGCCGGGCCGGGCCGAGCAGGGGAGGCCGACTCGGTCGGGTCGGGACGAGCGTGCGAGGTCGACTCGGTTGGGTCGCGTCGCCCCAGCGGGCGAGCTCGACTCGGTCGGGTCGGGTCGGGCCAAAAGTGCGAGGTCGACTCGGTCGGGTCGGGTCGGGCCGAGCGGGCGTGGTCGACTCTGTCGGATCGGGTCGGGACGAGCGGGCGAGGTCGACTCGGTCGGGTCGGGTGGGGCCGAGCGGTCGAGGTCGACTCAGTTGGGTCGCGTGGGGCCGAGCGGGCGAGGTCGACTCGGTCGGGTCGGGTCGGGTCGGCTCGGGCCGAGCGGGCGAGTTCGACTAGTTCAGGGCGCGCTGAGCGGGCGACGTCGACTCGGTCGGGTCGAGCCGAGCGGGCGAGGTCAACTCGGTCGGGTCGGGCCGAGCGGGGGGAGGCCGACTCGGTCGGGTCGGGTCGGGCCGAGCGGGCGTGGCCGACTCGGTCAGGTCGGGCCGGGCCGAGCGGGCGAGGTCGACTCGGTCGGGTCGGGCCGGGCCGAGCGGGCGAGGTCGACTCGGTCGGGTCGGGCCGGGTCGAGCGGGCGAGGCCGACTCGGTCGGGCCGGGCCAGGCCTGGGCCGACAAGGCCGACTCGGTGGGGCCGGGCCGGGCCTGGGCGGGCGAGGTCGCCTCGGTCGGGTCGGGCTGAGCGGGCGAGGTCAACTCGGTCCGGACGGGTCGGGCGGAGCGGGCGTGGCCGACTCGGTCGGGTCGGGCCGGGAACAGCGGGCGATGTCGACTCGGTCAGGACGGGCTGGGCGGGCGAGTCCGACTCTGTCGGGCCGGGATGGGCGGGCGAGTCCGACTCGGTCGGGCAGGGCCGGGCAGAGCGGGGGAGGCCGACTCGGTCGGGCAGGGCCGGGCCGGGCGGGGGAGTCCGACTCGGTCGGGCCGCGCCGGGCCGGGGTGGGTGAGGCCGACTCGGTCGGGCCGGGCCGGGCCGAGCGGGCGAAGTCTACTCGATCGGGTCGGGCCGAGCGGGCGAGGTCGACTCGGTCGGGTCTGGTTGGGCCGATCGGGCGAGGTCGACTCGGTCGGGTCTGGTTGGGCCGAGCGGGCGAGGCCGACTCGGTCGAGCCGGGCAGGGCCGGGCGTGGCTGACTCGGTCGGGTCGGGCCGGGACGAGCGGGCGTAGCCGACTCGGTCGGGTCGGGTCGGGCCGAGCGGGCAAGGTCGACTCGGTCGGGCCGGGCCGGGCGGGCGAGTCCGACTCGGTCGGGCCGGGCCGGGCGGGCGAGGCCGACTCGGCCGGTCCGGGCCGGGCCAGGCGAGGCCGATTCGGTCGGGCCGGGCCTGGCCGGGCCGGGCAAGGCCGTCTCGGGCGGGCCGGGCCGGGCCGAGCGGGGGAGGCCGACTCGGTCGGGCCGGGTCGGGCCGAGCGGGGGAGGCAGACTCGGTCGGATCGGGACGAGCAGGCGAGGTCGACTCGGTCAGATCGGGCCGAGCAGGCGAGGTCGACTCGGTCGGGCCGGGCCGGGAGGGCGAGGTCGACTTGGTCGGGTCGGGCCGAGAGGGCAAGGTCGACTCGGTCGGGTCGGTCCGGGCCGAGCGGGCGAGGTCGACTCGGTCGGGCCGGGCCGAGCGGGCGAGGTCGACTCGTTCGGGTCAAGTCGGGTCGGGCCGGGCTGGGTGGGGCCGACTCGGCCGGGCCGGGCCGACTCGGTCGGGCCGGGGCGGGCGAGGCCGACTCGGTCGGGCCGGGCCGGGCGGGCGAGGTCGACTCGGTCGGGTCAGGGCGAGCGGGCGAGGTCGACTCGGTCGGGCCGGGCCGGGCCGGGCCGGGCGACGCCGACTCGGTCGGGCCGGGCCGGGCGGGGCGGGCGAGGCCGACTCGGTCGAGTCGGGACGAGCGGGCGAGGTCGACTCGGTCGGGTCGGGTCGGGCCGAGCGGGCGAGTTTGACTCGGTGGGGTCGGGTCGGGCCGAGCGGTCGAGGTCGACTCGTTCGGGGTGGGCCGAGCGGGCGAGGTCTACTCGGTCGGGTCGGGCCGGGCCGAGCGGGCGAGGTCGACTCGGTTGGGCCGGGCCGGGCGGGCTAAGTCGACTCGGTCGGGCCGGGCCGGGCCGGGCGGGCGAGGCCGACTCGTCCGGGCCGGGCTGGGCCCGGCGAGGCCGACTCGGTCGGGTCGGGTCGGGCCGAGCGGGCGTGGTCGATTCCGTCTGGTCGGGCGGAGCGGGAGAGGTCGACTCGGTCGGGCCGGGCCGGGCCGAGTAGGCGAGGTCGACTCGGTCCGGTCGGGTCATGCCGAGCGGGCGAGGTCGTCTCGGTCGGGTTGGGTCAGGCCGGGGGAGGCCGACTCGGTCGGGTTGGGCGGAGCGGGCGAGGTCGACTCGGTCGGGCCTTGCCGGGCCGAGAGGTGGAGGCCGACTCGGTCGGGTCGGGTCGGGCCGAGCGGGCGAGGTCGACTCGGTCGGGTCGGGTCAGGCCTAGCGGGCGAGGTCGACTCGGTCGGGTCGGGTCGGGCCGAGCGGGCGAGGCCGACTCGGTCGAGTCGGGCCGGGCCGAGCAGGCGAGGCCGACTCGGTCGGGTCGGGCCGAGCAGGCGAGGCAGACTCGGTCGGGCCGGGCCGAGCGGGCGAGGCAGACTCGGTCGGGCCGGGCCGGGCTGGGAGGGCTAGGCTGATTCGGTCGGGCCGGGCCGGGCGGGCGAGGCCGACTCGGTCGGGTTGGGTCGGGCCGGGCGGGCGAGGTCGACTCTGTCGGGACGGGCCGGGCCGAGCGGGCGAGGTCGACTCGGTCGGGTCGGGCCGGGCCGAGCGGGCGAGGTCGACTCGGTCGGGTCGGGCCGGGCCGAGCGGGCGAGGCCGACTCTGTCGGGTCGGGCCGGGCCGAGTGGGCGAGGCCGACAAGGTCAGGTCGGGCCGGGCCAAGGGGGCGAGGCCGACTGGGTCGGGTCGGGTCTGGCCGAGCTGGGGAGGCCGACTCGGTCGGGTCGGGCCGGGCCGAGCGGGCGAGGCCGACTCGGTCGGATCGGGTCGGGCCGAGATGGCGAGGTCGACTCGGTCGGGTCGGGTCGGGCCGAGCGGGCGTGTCCAAGTCGGTTGGGCCGGGCCGGGCGGGCGAGGCCGACTCGGTCGGGCCGGGCCGGGCCGGGCTGGCGAGGCCGACTCGGTCGGGATGGGCCGAGCGGGCGAGGTCGACTCGGTCGAGTCGGTCGAGTCGGTCGAGTCGAGTCGAGCGGGAGAGGTCGACTCGGTCGACTCGGTCGAGTAGAGTCGAACGGGCGAGGTCGACTCGGTCGACTCGGTCGAGTCGAGTCGAGCGGGCGAGGTCGTCTCGGTCGAGTCGGTCGAGTCGGTCGAGTCGAGTCGAGCGGGAGAGGTCGACTCGGTCGACTCGGTCGAGTAGAGTCGAACGGGCGAGGTCGACTCGGTCGACTCGGTCGAGTCGAGTCGAGCGGGCGAGGTCGACTCGGTCGACTCGGTCGAGTCGAGTCGAGCGGGCGAGGTCGACTCGGTCGACTCGGTCGAGTCGAGTCGAGTCGAGCGGGCGAGGTCGACTCGGTCGACTCGAGTCGAGTCGAGCGGGCGAGGCCGACTCGGTCGGGCCGGGCCGGGTCGGGCCGTGCCGGGCGAGGCCGACTTGGTCGGGCCGGGCCGAGTGGGGGAGGCCGAATCGGTCGGGTCGGGTCGGGCGGGGGAGGCCGACTCGGTCAGGCCGGGCCGGGCGGGGGAGGCCGACTCGTTCGGGCCGGGCCGGCCCGGGCTGGCGAGGCAGACTCGGTCGGGCCGGGTCGGGCCGAGCGGGGGAGGCCGACTCGGTCGGGACGGGCCGGGCGGGCGAAGTCGACTCGGTCGGGTCGGGTCGGGCCGAAAGGGCGAGTTCGACTCGGTCGGTCCGGGCCGAGGGGGCGAGGTCGACTCGGTCGGGTCGGGTCGGGCCGAGCGGGAGAGGTAGACTCGGTCGGGTCGTTCCGAGCGGGCGGGTTCGACTCGGTCGGGTCTGGTCGCGCCAAGTGGGCGAGGTCGACTGGTCGGGTCGGGTCAGGCCGAGTGGGCGAGGTCGACTAGGTCGGGTCGGGTCGGGCCGAGTAGGCGAGGTCTACTCGGTCGGGTCGGGCCGAGCGGCGAGGTCGACTCGGTCGGGTCGGGTCGGGCCGAGCGGACGAGGTCGACTCACTCGGGTCGGGCTGGGCCGAGCGGGGGAGGCCGACTCGGTCGGGTAGGGCCGGGCCGAGCGGGCAAGTTCGACTCGGGCGAGTCGAGCAGAGCAGGCGAGGTCGACTCGGTCGGGACGGGCCGGGCGGGCGAGGTCGACTCCGTCGGGTCGGGCCGGGCCGGGCGGGCGAGGTCGACTCGGTCAGGTCGGGCCGTTCCGAGCGGGCGAGGTCGACTCGGTCGGGTCGGGCCGAGCGGGCGAGGTCGACTTGGTCGAGTCGAGCTGAGCGGGCGAAGTCTACTCGGTCGGGTCGGGTCGGGCCGAGCGGGCGAGGTCGACTCGGTCGGGACGGGCCGGGCCGGGGCGGGCGAGGTCGACTCGGTCGGGTCGGGCCGAGCGGGCGAGGTCGACTCGGTCGGGCCGGTCCGAGCGGGCGAGGTCGATTCGGTCGGGTCGGGTCGGGCCGAGCGGGAGAGGTCGACTCGGTCGGGTCGGGCCGAGCCGAGCGGGCGAGGTCGACTCGGTCGGGCCGGGCCGGGTCGGGCCGGGTCGGGCCGGGCGAGGCCGACTCGGCCGGGCCGGGCCGGGTGGGCGAAGTCGACTCGGTCGGGCCGGGTCCGGCCGAGCTGGGGAGGCCGACTCGGTCGGGCCGGGCCGGGCCGTGCGGGCAAGGTCGACTCGGTCGTGCCGGGCCGGGCAGTGCGTGGCCGACTCGGTCGTGTCGGGCCGGGCCGAGCAGGGGAGGCCGACTCGGTCGGGCAAGTCCGGGCCGAGCCAGGGAGGCCGACTCGGTCGGGCCGGGTTTGGCGGGGGATGCTAACACGGTTGGGCCGGGCCGGGCGAGGCCGACTCGGCCGGGCCGGGTCGGGCCGGGCGGGGCCGACTCGGTCGGGCCGGGCCGGGCCGGGCGAGGCCGATTCGGTCGGGACGGGCCGGACCGGGCCGGGCCGTCGAGGCCGACTCGGTCGGGTCGGGTCGGGCCGAGCGCGCGAGGTCGACTCGGTCGCGTCGGGTCGGGCAGAGCGGGCGAGGTCGACTCGGTCGGGTCGGGTCGGGCCGAGCGGGCGAGCTCGACTCGGTCGGGTCGGGTCGGGCCGAGAGGGTGAGGTCGACTCGGTCGGGTCGGGCCGAGCGGGAGAGGTCGACTCGGTCGGGTCGGGTCGGGCCGAGCGGGCGTGGTCGACTCGGCGTGGTCGGGCCGAGCGGGCGAGGTCGACTCAGTCGGGTCGGGTCGGGCCGAGCGGGCGAGGCCGACTCGGCGTGGTCGGGCCGAGCGGGCGTGGTCGACTCGGTCGGGTCGGGTCGGGCCGAGCGGGCGAGGCCGACTCGGTCGGGCCGGGTCGGGCCGAGCGGGCGAGGCCGACTCGGTCGGGTCGGGCCGAGCGGGCGAGGTCGACTCGATCGGGTCGGGTCGGGCCGAGCGGGCGAGGTCGACTCGGTCGTGTCGGGCCGGTCCGGGCGGGCGAGGCCGACTCGGTCGGGCCGGGCCGAGCGGGCGAGGTCGACTCGGTCGGGTCGGGTCGGGCCGAGCGGGCGTGGTCGACTCGGTCAGGTCGGGTCGGGCCGAGCAGGCGAGGTCGACTCGGTGAGGTCGGGTCGGGCCTAGCGGGCGAGGTCGACTGGGTCGGGCCGGGCCAGGCCGAGCGGGGGAGGCCGACTCGGTCGGGCCGGGCCGGGCCGAGCGGGAGAGGTCGACTCGGTCGGGTCGGGCCGAGCGGGCGAGGTCGACTCGGTCGAGTCGGGTCGGGCCGAGCGGGCGAGCTCGACTAGGTCGGGTCGGGCCGAGCGGGCGAGCTCGACTAGGTCGGGTCGGGCCGAGCGGGCGAGGTCGACTAGATCGGGTCGGGCCAAACGGGCGAGGTAGACTCGGTCGGGTCGGGTCGGGTCGGGCCGAGCGGGCGAGGTCGACTCGGTCGCGTTGGGTCGGGCCGAACGGGCGAGGTCGACTCGGTCGGGTCGGGCCGGGACGAGCGGGCGATGTCGACTCGGTCAAGTCGGGCCGGGCGGACGAGGTTGACTCGGTCGGGTCGGGCCGGGCCGAGCGGACGAGTTCGACTCGGTCGGGTCGGGTCGGGCCGAGCGGGCGAGGTCGACTCGTTCGGGTCGGGCAGGGCCGAGCGGGCGACGCCGACTCGGTCGGGTCGGACCGGGCCGAGCGGTCAAGGCCGACTCGGTCGGGTCGGGCCGGGTCGAGCGGGCGAGGCCGACTCGGTCGGGCCGGGCCAGGCCTGGGCGGGCAAGGCCGACTCGGTGGGGCCGGGCCTGGCCTGGGCGGGCGAGGTCGCCTCGGTCGGGTCGGGCTGAGCGGGCGAGGTCAACTCGGTCCGGACGGGTCGGGCGGAGCGGGCGTGGCAGACTCGGTCTGGTCGGGCCGGGAACAGCGGGCGATGTCGACTCGGTCAGGACGGGCTGGGCGGGCGAGTCCGACTCGGTCGGGCCGGGATGGGCGGGCGAGTCCGACTCGGTCGGGCAGGGCCGGGCCGGGCGGGGGAGTCCGACTCGGTCGGGCCGCGCCGGGCCGGGGTGGGTGAGGCCGACTCGGTCGGGCCGGGCCGGGCCGAGCGGGCGAGGTCTACTCGGTCGGGTCGGGCCGAGCGGGCGAGTTCGACTCGGTCGGGTCTGGTTGGGCCGAGCGGGCGAGGTCTACTCGGTCAGGACGGGCTGGGCGGGCGAGTCCGACTCGGTCGGGCCGGGATGGGCGGGGGAGTCCGACTCGGTCGGGCCGGGCCGGGCCGACTCGGCAGGGCCGGGCCAGGCCGACTCGGTCGGGCCGGGCCAGGCCGACTCGGTAGGGTCGCGCCGGGACGAGCGTGCGAGGCCGACTCGGTAGGGTCGGACCGGGCCGAGCGGGCGTAGCCGACTCGGTCGGGTTGGGCCGAGCGGGCGAGGTCGACTGGTCGGGTCGGGTCGGGCCGAGTGGGCGAGGTCGACTAGGTTCGGGTCGGGTCGGGCCGTTTAGGTGAGGTCTACTCGGTCGGGTCGGGCCGAGCGGGCGAGGTCGACTCGGTCGGGTCGGGTCGGGCCGAGCGGACGAGGTCGACTCAGTCGGGTCGGGCTGGGCCGAGCGGGGGAGGCCGACTCGGCCGGGTAGGGCCGGGCCGAGCGGGCAAGTTCGACTCGGGCGAGTCGAGCAGAGCAGGCGAGGTCGACTCGGTCGGGTCGGGCCGAGCGGGCGAGGCCGACTCGGTCGGGTCGGGTCGGGCCGAGCGGGCGAGGTCGACTCGGTCGGGGCGGGCCGAGAGGGCGAGGTCGACTCGGTCGGGTCGGGCTGGGCCGGGCGGGCTAGGTCGACTCGGTTGGGCCGGGCCGGGCGGGCGAGGCCGACTCGGTCGGGCCGGGCCGGGCCGGGACGGGCGAGGCCGACTTGGTCGGGCCGGGCCGAGCGGGGGAGGCCGAATCGGTCGGGTCGGGTCGGGCGGGGGAGGCCGACTCGGTCGGGCCGGGCCGGCCCGGGCTGGCGAGGCAGACTCGGTCGGGCCGGATCGGGCCGAGCGGGGGAGGCCGACTCGGTCGGGACGGGCCGGGCGGGCGAAGTCGACTCGGTCGTGTCGGGTCGGGCCGAAAGGGCGAGGTCGACTCGGTCGGTCCGGGCCGAGCGGGCGAGGTCGACTCGGTCGGGTCGGGTCGGGCCGAGCGGGCGAGGTAGAGTCGGTCGGGTCGTTCCGAGCGGGCGGGGTCCACTCGGTCGGGTCTGGTCGCGCCAAGTGGGCGAGGTCGACTGGTCGGGTCGGGTCGGGCTGAGTGGGCGAGGTCGACTAGGTCGGGTCGGGTCGGGCCGAGTAGGCGAGGTCTACTCGGTCGGGTCGGGCCGAGCGGGTGAGGTCGACTCGGTCGGGTCGGGTCGGGCCGAGCGGACGAGGTCGACTCAGTCGGGTGGGGCTGGGCCGAGCGGGGGAGGCCGACTCGGTCGGGTAGGGCCGGGCTGAGCGGGCGAGGTCGACTCGGTCAGTTCGTGCCCAGCGGGCCAGGTCGACTCGGTCGGGTCGGGTCGGGCCGGGCGGGCGAGGTCGACTGGGTCGGGTCGGGCCGGGCCGGGCGGGCGAGGTCGACTCGGTCAGGTAGGGCCGTTCCGAGCGGGCGAGGTCGACTCGGTCGGATCGGGCCGGGCCGAGCGGGTGAGGTCGACTCGGTCGGGCCGGGCCGGGCCGGGCGGGCGAGGTCGACTCGGTCGGGTCGAGTCGAGCCGAGCGGGCGATGTCGACTCGGTCGGGTCGGGTCGGGCCGAGCGGGCGAGGTCGATTCGTTCGGGTTGGGCCGGGCGGGCGAGGTCGACTCGGTCGAGTCGTGTCGGGCGGGCGAGGTCGAATCGGTCGAGTCAGGCCGGGCGGGCGAGGTCGACTCGGTCGAGTCGAGTCGAGTCGAGCGGGCGAGGTCGACTGGGTCGGGTCGGGTCGGGCGGGCGAGGTCGACTCTGTCGGGTCGTGCCGAGCGGGCGAGGCCGACTCGGTCGGGTCAGGCCGGGCCGAGCGGGCGAGGTCGACTCGGTCGGGTCAAGTCGGGCCGAGCGGGCGAGGCCGACTCGGTCGGGTAGGGCCGGGCCGATCGGGCGAGGCCGACTCGGTCGGGTGGGGCCGGGCCGAGCGGGCGAGGCCGACTCGGTCGGGTCGGGCAGGGCCGATCGGGGGAGGCCGACTCGGTCGGGCCGGGTCGGGCCGAGCGGGGGAGGCCGACTCTGTCGGGCCGGGCCGAGCGGGGGAGGCCGACTCAGTCGGGTCGGGCCGGGCAGAGCGGGCGAGGCCGACTCGGTCGGGCCGGGCCGAGCGGTCGAGGTCGACTCGGTCGGCTCGGGACGTGCGGGCGAGGTCGACTCGGTTGGTTCGGGCCGGGCCGAGCGGGTGTGGCCGACTCGGTCGGGTCGGGCCGAGCGGGCGAGGTCGACTCGGTCCGGTCGGGCCGAGCGGGCGAGGTCGACTCGGTCGGGTCGGGTCAGGCCGAGCGGGCTAGTTCGACTTGGTCGGGTCGGGTCGGGCCGAGCAGGCGAGTTCGACTCGGTCGTGGCGCGCCGAGCGGGCGAGTTCGACTCGGTCGGGTCGAGCCGAGCGGGCGAGGTCGACTCGGTCGGGTCGGGTCGGGCTGAGCGGGCGAGGTCAACTCGGTTGGGCCGGGCCGGGCCGAGCGGGCGAGGTCGACTCGGTCGGGTCGGGTCGGGCCGAGCGGGCGAGGTCGACTCGGTCGGGTTGGGCTTAGCGGGCGAGGTCGATTCGGTCGGGCCGGGCCGAGCAGGCGAGGTCGACTAGGTCGGGTGGGGCCGAGCGGGGGAGGTCGAGTCGGACGGGCCGGGTCGGGCCGAGCGGGCGAGGTCGACTCGGTCGGGTCGGGTCGGGCCGAGCGGGCGATGTCGACTCGGTCGGGCCGCGCCGGGCCGGGCGAGGCCGAGTCGGTCGGGCCGGCCCGAGCGGGGGAGGCCGACTCGGTCGGGTCGGGTCGGGCTGAGCGGGCGAGGCCGACTCGGTCGGGTCGGGTCGGGCTGAGCGGGCGAGGCCGACTCGGTCGGGTCGGGCCGAGCGTGCGAGGTCGACTCGGTCGGGTTGGGCCGGGCCGAGCGGGCGAGGCCGATTCGGTCGGGCCGGGCCGAGCGGGCGAGGCCGACTCGGTCGGGTCGGGCTGGGACGAGCGGGCGAGGCCGACTCGGTCGGGCCGGGACGAGCGGGCGAGGTCGACTCGGTCGGGCCGGGCCGGGCCGGGCGGGCGAGGTCGACTCGGTCGGGTCGGGCCGTTCCGAGCGGGCGAGTTCGACTCGGTCGGATCGGGCCGGGCCGAGCGTGCGAGGCCGAGTCGGTCGGGTTGGGTCGGGCCGAGCGGGCGAGGTCGACTCGGTCGAGTCGAGCCGAGCGGGCGAGTTCGACTCGGTCGGGCCGGGCCGAGCGGGCGAGGTTCACTCAGTCGGGTCGGGTGGGGCCGAGCGGGCGAGGTCGACTAGGTCGGGTGGGACCGAGCGGGCGATGTCGACTCGGTCGGGTCGGGCCGGGCGGACGAGGTCGACTCGGTCGGGTCGGGCCAGGCCGAGCGGTGGAGGTCGACTCGGTCCGGTCGGGTCGGGCCGAGCGGGCGAGGTTCACTCAGTCGGGTCGAGTGGGGCCGAGCGGGCGAGGTCGACTCGGTCGGGTCGGGTCGGGTCGGGCCGAGCAGGCGAGTTCGACTCGGTCGAGTCGGGTCAGGCCGAGCGGGCGAGGTCGACTCTGTCGGGTCGGGTCGGGCCGAGCGGGCGAGGCCGACTCGGTCGGGTCGGGCCGAGCGGGCGAGGACGACTCGGTCGGGTCGGGCCGGGCCGAGCGGGCGAGGTCGACTCGGTCGGGCCGGGCCGGGCCGAGCGGGCGAGGCCGACTCGGTCGGGTTGTGCTGGGCCGAGCGGGCGAGGCAGACTCGGTCGGGTCGGGCCGAGCGGGCGAGTTCGACTCGGTCGGGCCGGGCCGAGCGGGCGAGGTCGACTCGGTCGGGTCGGGCCGAGCGGGCGAGGTTCACTCAGTCGGGTCGGGTGGGGCCGAGCGGGCGAGTTCGACTCGGTCGTGTCGAGCCGAGCGGGCGAGTTCGACTCGGTCGTGTCGGGTCGGGCTGAGCGGGCGAGGTCAACTCGGTTGGGCCGGGCCGGGCCGGGCGGGCGAGGCCGCCTCGGTCGGGTTGGGCTTAGCGGGCGAGGCCGACTCGGTCGAGCCGGGTTCGGCCGAGCGGGCGTGGCCGACTCGGTCGGGTCGGGTCGGGCCGAGCGGGCGTGGCCGACTCGGTCAGGTCGGGCCGGGCCGAGCGGGCGAGTTCGACTCGGTCGGGCCGGGTCGAGCGGGCGAGGTCGACTCGGTCGGGTTGGGCCGAGCGGGCGACGTCGACTCAGTCGGGTCAGGTGGGGCCGAGCGGGCGAGGTCGACTCAGTTGGGTCGGGTGGGGCCGAGCGGGCGAGGTCGACTCGGTCTGGTCGGGTCGGGTCGGGTCGGGCCGAGCGGGCGAGGTTGACTCGGTCGGGTCGAGCCGAGCGGGCGAGGTCGACTCGGTCGGGTCGGGTCGGGCCGAGCGGGTGAGGTCAACTCGGTCGGGTCGGGCCGAGCGGGCGAGGTCGACTCGGTCGGGTCGGGTTGGGCCGAGCGAGCGTGGTCGACTCGGTCGGGTTGGGTCGGGCCGAGCGAGCGTGGTCGACTCGGTCGGGTCGGGCCGGGCCGAGCGGGCGAGTTCGACTCGGTCAGGTCGGGTTGAGCGTGCGAGGTCGACTCGGTCGGGTCGGGCCGGGCCGAGCGGGCGAGGTCGACTCGGTCGGGTCGGGCCGAGCGGGCGAGTTCGACTCGGTCAGGTCGGGTTGAGCGTGCGAGGTCGACTCGGTCGGGTCGGGCCGGGCCGAGCGGGCGAGGTCGACTCGGTCGGGTCGGGCCGAGCGGGCGAGTTCGACTCGGTCGGGGCGCGCTGAGCGGGCGCGGTCGACTCGGTTGGGTCGAGCCGAGCGGGCGAGGTCGACTCGGTCGGGTCGGGTCGAGCCGAGCGGTCGAGGTCACCTCGGTCGGGTCGGGCCGGGCCAGGCCTGGCGAGGCCGACTCGGTTGGGCCGGGCCGAGCGGGGGAGGCCGACTCGGTCGGGTCGGGCCGAGCGGGCGAGGTTCACTCAGTCGGGTCGACTGGGGCCGAGCGGGCGAGGTCGACTCGGTCGGGTCGGGTCGGGTCGGGTCGGGCCGAGCAGGCGAGTTCGACTCGGTCGAGTCGGGTCAGGCCGAGCGGGCGAGGTCGACTCTGTCGGGTCGGGTCGGGTCGAGCGGGCGAGTTCGACTCGGTCGGGCCGGGCCGAGCGGGCGAGTTCGACTCGGTCGTGTCGGGTCGGGCTGAGCGGGCGAGGTCAACTCGGTTGGGCCGGGCCGGGCCGGGCGGGCGAGGCCGCCTCGGTCGGGTTGGGCTTAGCGGGCGAGGCCGACTCGGTCGAGCCGGGTTCGGCCGAGCGGGCGTGGCCGACTCGGTCGGGTCGGGTCGGGCCGAGCGGGCGTGGCCGACTCGGTCAGGTCGGGCCGGGCCGAGCGGGCGAGTTCGACTCGGTCGGGCCGGGTCGAGCGGGCGAGGTCGACTCGGTCGGGTTGGGCCGAGCGGGCGACGTCGACTCAGTCGGGTCAGGTGGGGCCGAGCGGGCGAGGTCGACTCAGTTGGGTCGGGTGGGGCCGAGCGGGCGAGGTCGACTCGGTCTGGTCGGGTCGGGTCGGGTCGGGCCGAGCGGGCGAGGTTGACTCGGTCGGGTCGAGCCGAGCGGGCGAGGTCGACTCGGTCGGGTCGGGTCGGGCCGAGCGGGTGAGGTCAACTCGGTCGGGTCGGGCCGAGCGGGCGAGGTCGACTCGGTCGGGTCGGGTTGGGCCGAGCGAGCGTGGTCGACTCGGTCGGGTTGGGTCGGGCCGAGCGAGCGTGGTCGACTCGGTCGGGTCGGGCCGGGCCGAGCGGGGCGAGTTCGACTCGGTCAGGTCGGGTTGAGCGTGCGAGGTCGACTCGGTCGGGTCGGGCCGGGCCGAGCGGGCGAGGTCGACTCGGTCGGGTCGGGCCGAGCGGGCGAGTTCGACTCGGTCAGGTCGGGTTGAGCGTGCGAGGTCGACTCGGTCGGGTCGGGCCGGGCCGAGCGGGCGAGGTCGACTCGGTCGGGTCGGGCCGAGCGGGCGAGTTCGACTCGGTCGGGGCGCGCTGAGCGGGCGCGGTCGACTCGGTTGGGTCGAGCCGAGCGGGCGAGGTCGACTCGGTCGGGTCGGGTCGAGCCGAGCGGTCGAGGTCACCTCGGTCGGGTCGGGCCGGGCCAGGCCTGGCGAGGCCGACTCGGTTGGGCCGGGCCGAGCGGGGGAGGCCGACTCGGTCGGGTCGGGCCGAGCGGGCGAGGTTCACTCAGTCGGGTCGACTGGGGCCGAGCGGGCGAGGTCGACTCGGTCGGGTCGGGTCGGGTCGGGTCGGGCCGAGCAGGCGAGTTCGACTCGGTCGAGTCGGGTCAGGCCGAGCGGGCGAGGTCGACTCTGTCGGGTCGGGTCGGGTCGAGCGGGCGAGTTCGACTCGGTCGGGCCGGGCCGAGCGGGCGTGGTCGACTCGGTCGGGTCGGGCCGAGCGGGCGAGGTTCACTCAGTCGGGTCGAGTGGGGCCGAGCGGGCGAGGTCGACTCGGTCGGGTCGGGTCGGGGCGGGCCGAGCAGGCGAGTTCGACTCGGTCGAGTCGGGTCAGGCCGAGCGGGCGAGGTCGACTCTGTCGGGTCTGGTCGGGTCGAGCAGGCGAGGTCGAGTAGGTAGGGTCGGGCCGACCGGGCGAGGTCGACTCGGTCGGGTCGGGCCGAGCGGGCGAGGTCGTCTCGGTAGGGTCGGGTCCAGCCGAGCGGGCGAGGTCGACTCGGTCGGGTCGGGCGGAGAGGGCGAGGTCGACTCGGTCGGGCCGGGCCGAGCGGGGGAGGTCGACTCGGACGGGCCAGGCCGGGCCGGGCCGGGCGAGGCCGACTCGGTCGGGCCGGGCCGAGCGGGCGAGGTCGACTCGGTCGGGTCGGTTCGGGCCGATCGGGCGAGGTCGACTCGGTCGGGTCGGGTCGGGACGAGCGGGCGAGGTCGACTCGGTCGGGTCGGGACGGGCGGGCGAGGTCGACTCTGTCGGGTCGTGCCGAGCGGGCGAGGCCGACTCGGTCGGGTCGGGCCGAGCGGGGGAGGTCAACTCTGTCGGGTCGGGTCGGGCGGGGGGGTCGACTCGGTCGGGTCGGGCCGATCGGGCGAGGCCGAATCGGTCGGGTCGGGCCGGGCCGAGCGGACGAGGCCGACTCGGTCGGGTCGATTAGGTCCGAGCGGGCGAGGTCGACTCGGTCGGGTCAAGTCGGGCCGAGCGGGCGAGGCCGACTCGGTCGGGTAGGCCCGGGCCGATCGTGCGAGGCCGACTCGGTCGGGTGGGGCCGGGCCGAGCGGGCGAGGCCGACTCGGTCGGGTCGGGCAGGGCCGAGCGGGCGAGGCCGACTCTGTCGGGTCGTGCCGGGCCGAGCGTGCGAGGCCGAGTCGGTCGGGTTGGGTCGGGCCGAGCGGGCGAGGTCGACTCGGTCAAGTCGAGCCGAGCGGGCGAGTTCGACTCGGTCGGGCCGGGCCGAGCGGGCGAGGTTCACTCAGTCGGGTCGGGTGGGGCCGAGCGGGCGAGGTCGACTAGGTCGGGTGGGACCGAGCGGGCGATGTCGACTCGGTCGGGTCGGGCCGGGCGGACGAGGTCGACTCGGTCGGGTCGGGCCAGGCCGAGCGGTGGAGGTCGACTCGGTCCGGTCGGGTCGGGCCGAGCGGGCGAGGTTCACTCAGTCGGGTCGAGTGGGGCCGAGCGGGCGAGGTCGACTCGGTCGGGTCGGGTCGGGTCGGGCCGAGCAGGCGAGTTCGACTCGGTCGAGTCGGGTCAGGCCGAGCGGGCGAGGTCGACTCTGTCGGGTCGGGTCGGGCCGAGCGGGCGAGGCCGACTCGGTCCGGTCGGGCCGAGCGGGCGAGGTCGACTCGGTCGGGTCGGGCCGAGCGGGCGAGGACGACTCGGTCGGGTCGGGCCGGGCCGAGCGGGCGAGGTCGACTCGGTCGGGCCGGGCCGGGCCGAGCGGGCGAGTCCGACTCGGTCGGGTTGTGCTGGGCCGAGCGGGCGAGGCAGACTCGGTCGGGTCGGGCCGAGCGGGCGAGTTCGACTCGGTCGGGCCGGGCCGAGCGGGCGAGGTCGACTCGGTCGGGTCGGGCCGAGCGGGCGAGGTTCACTCAGTCGGGTCGGGTGGGGCCGAGCGGGCGAGTTCGACTCGGTCGTTTCGAGCCGAGCGGGCGAGTTCGACTCGGTCGTGTCGGGTCGGGCTGAGCGGGCGAGGTCAACTCGGTTGGGCCGGGCCGGGCCGGGCGGGCGAGGCCGCCTCGGTCGGGTTGGGCTTAGCGGGCGAGGCCGACTCGGTCGAGCCGGGTTCGGCCGAGCGGGCGTGGCCGACTCGGTCGGGTCGGGTCGGGCCGAGCGGGCGTGGCCGACTCGGTCAGGTCGGGCCGGGCCGAGCGGGCGAGTTCGACTCGGTCGGGCCGGGTCGAGCGGGCGAGGTCGACTCGGTCGGGTTGGGCCGAGCGGGCGACGTCGACTCAGTCGGGTCAGGTGGTGCCGAGCGGGCGAGGTCGACTCAGTTGGGTCGGGTGGGGCCGAGCGGGCGAGGTCGACTCGGTCTGGTCGGGTCGGGTCGGGTCGGGCCGAGCGGGCGAGGTCGACTCGGTCGGGTCGAGCCGAGCGGGCGAGGTCGACTCGGTCGGGTCGGGTCGGGCCGAGCGGGTGAGGTCAACTCGGTCGGGTCGGGCCGAGCGGGCGAGGTCGACTCGGTCGGGTCGGGTCGGGCCGAGCGGGCGAGGTCGACTCGGTCGGGTCGGGTTGGGCCGAGCGAGCGTGGTCGACTCGGTCGGGTTGGGTCGGCCCGAGCGAGCGTGGTCGACTCGGTCGGGTCGGGCCGGGCCGAGCGGGCGAGTTCGACTCGGTCAGGTCGGGTTGAGCGTGCGAGGTCGACTCGGTCGGGTCGGGCCGGGCCGAGCGGGCGAGGTCGACTCGGTCGGGTCGGGCCGAGCGGGCGAGTTCGACTCGGTCGGGGCGCGCTGAGCGGGCGCGGTCGACTCGGTTGGGTCGAGCCGAGCGGGCGAGGTCGACTCGGTCGGGTCGGGTCGAGCCGAGCGGTCGAGGTCACCTCGGTCGGGTCGGGCCGGGCCAGGCCTGGCGAGGCCGACTCGGTTGGGCCGGGCCGAGCGGGGGAGGCCGACTCGGTCGGGTCGGGCCGAGCGGGCGAGGTTCACTCAGTCGGGTCGAGTGGGGCCGAGCGGGCGAGGTCGACTCGGTCGGGTCGGGTCGGGTCGGGTCGGGCCGAGCAGGCGAGTTCGACTCGGTCGAGTCGGGTCAGGCCGAGCGGGCGAGGTCGACTCTGTCGGGTCGGGTCGGGTCGAGCGGGCGAGTTCGACTCGGTCGGGCCGGGCCGAGCGGGCGTGGTCGACTCGGTCGGGTCGGGCCGAGCGGGCGAGGTTCACTCAGTCGGGTCGAGTGGGGCCGAGCGGGCGAGGTCGACTCGGTCGGGTCGGGTCGGGTCGGGCCGAGCAGGCAAGTTCGACTCGGTCGAGTCGGGTCAGGCCGAGCGGGCGAGGTCGACTCTGTCGGGTCGGGTCGGGTCGAGCGGGCGAGGTCGAGTAGGTAGGGTCGGGCCGACCGGGCGAGGTCGACTCGGTCGGGTCGGGCCGAGCGGGCGAGGTCGTCTCGGTAGGGTCGGGTCCAGCCGAGCGGGCGAGGTCGACTCGGTCGGGTCGGGCGGAGAGGGCGAGGTCGACTCGGTCGGGCCGGGCCGAGCGGGGGAGGTCGACTCGGACGGGCCAGGCCGGGCCGGGCCGGGCGAGGCCGACTCGGTCGGGCCGGGCCGGGCCGGGCCGGGCGAGGCCTACTCGGTCGGGCCGGGCCGAGCGGGTGAGGTCGACTCGGTCGGGTCGGTTCGGGCCGATCGGGCGAGGTCGACTCGGTCGGGTCGGGTCGGGACGAGCGGGCGAGGTCGACTCGGTCGGGTCGGGTCGGGCGGGCGAGGTCGACTCTGTCGGGTCGTGCCGAGCGGGCGAGGCCGACTCGGTCGGGTCGGGCCGAGCGGGGGAGGTCAACTCTGTCGGGTCGGGTCGGGCGGGGGGGTCGACTCGGTCGGGTCGGGCCGATCGGGCGAGGCCGAATCGGTCGGGTCGGGCCGGGCCGAGCGGACGAGGCCGACTCGGTCGGGTCGATTAGGTCCGAGCGGGCGAGGTCGACTCGGTCGGGTCAAGTCGGGCCGAGCGGGCGAGGCCGACTCGGTCGGGTAGGCCCGGGCCGATCGTGCGAGGCCGACTCGGTCGGGTGGGGCCGGGCCGAGCGGGCGAGGCCGACTCGGTCGGGTCGGGCAGGGCCGAGCGGGCGAGGCCGACTCTGTCGGGTCGTGCCGGGCCGAGCGTGCGAGGCCGAGTCGGTCGGGTTGGGTCGGGCCGAGCGGGCGAGGTCGACTCGGTCGAGTCGAGCCGAGCGGGCGAGTTCGACTCGGTCGGGCCGGGCCGAGCGGGCGAGGTTCACTCAGTCGGGTCGGGTGGGGCCGAGCGGGCGAGGTCGACTAGGTCGGGTGGGACCGAGCGGGCGATGTCGACTCGGTCGGGTCGGGCCGGGCGGACGAGGTCGACTCGGTCGGGTCGGGCCAGGCCGAGCGGTGGAGGTCGACTCGGTCCGGTCGGGTCGGGCCGAGCGGGCGAGGTTCACTCAGTCGGGTCGAGTGGGGCCGAGCGGGCGAGGTCGACTCGGTCGGGTCGGGTCGGGTCGGGCCGAGCAGGCGAGTTCGACTCGGTCGAGTCGGGTCAGGCCGAGCGGGCGAGGTCGACTCTGTCGGGTCGGGTCGGGTCGAGCGGGCGAGGTCGAGTAGGTAGGGTCGGGCCGAGCGGGCGAGGTCGACTCGGTCGGGTCGGGCCGAGCGGGCGAGGTCATCTCGGTAGGGTCGGGTCCAGCCGAGCGGGCGTGGTCGACTCGGTCGGGACGGGCCGGGCCGGGCCGGGCTGGGCTGGGCCGACTCGGTCGGGCCGGGCCGGGCGGGGCCGACTCGGTCGGGCCGGGTCGGGACGAGCGGGCGTGGTCGACTCGGTCGAGTCGGGTCGGGCCGAGCGGGCGAGGTCGACTCGGTCGGGTCGGGTCGGGTCGAACGGGCGAGGTCGACTAGGTCGGGTCGGGCCGAACGGGCGAGGTCGACTCGGTCGGGTCGTACTGAGCGGGCGAGGTCAACTCGGTCGGGCCGGGTCGGGCCGAGCGGGTGTGGCCGACTCGGTCGGGTCGGTTCGGGCCGAGCGGGCGAGTTCAACTCGGTCGGGGCGCGCTGAGCGGGCGAGGTCGACTCGGTCGGGTGGGGCCGAGCAGGGGAGGTCGACTCGGTCGTGTCGGGTCGGGTCGGGCAGAGCGGGTGAGTTCGACTCGGTCAGGTCGAGCCGAGCGGGCGAGGTCGACTCGGTCGGGTCGGGTCGGGCCGAGCGGGTCAGGTCGACTCGGTCGGGTCGGGCCGGGCCGGGCCAGGAGAGGCCGACTCGGTCGGGCCGGGCCGGGCCGGGCGAGGCAGACACGGTCGGGCCGGGCCGGGCGAGGCCGACTCGGTCGGGCCGTGTCGGGCGGGGGAGGCTGACTCAGTTGATCGGGACGGGCCGAGCGGGGGAGGCCGACTCGGTGGGGTCGGGCCTGACCGAGCGGGGGAGGCCGACTAGGTCGGGCGGGGCTGGGCCGAGCGGGGGAGGTCGACTCGGTAGGGCCGGGCCGGGCTGGCGAGGCCGACACGGTCGGGCCGGGCCGGGCCGGCGAGGCCAACTCGGTCGGGGCGGGCCGAGCGGGCGAGGTCGACTCGGTCGGGTCGGGTCGGGCCGAGCGGGCGAGGTCGACTCGGTCGGGACGGGCCGGGTCGAACAGGCGAGGCCGACTCGGCCGGGCCGGGCCGGGTGGGCGAAGTCGACTCGGTCGGGCCGGGTCCGGCCGAGCTGGGGAGGCCGACTCGGTCGGGCCGGGCCGGGCCGTGCGGGCAAGGTCGACTCGGTCGTGCCGGGCCGGGCAGTGCGTGGCCGACTCGGTCGTGTCGGGCCGGGCCGAGCAGGGGAGGCCAACTCGGTCGGGCAAGTCCGGGCCGAGCCAGGGAGGCCGACTCGGTCGGGCCGGGTTGGGCGGGGGATGCTGACACGGTTGGGCCGGGCCGGGCGAGGCCGACTCGGCCGGGCCGGGTCGGGCCGGGCGGGGCCGACTCGGTCGGGCCGGGCCGGGCCGGGCGAGGCCGATTCGGTCGGGCCGGGCCGGACCGGGCCGGGCCGTTGAGGCCGACTCGGTCGGGTCGGGTCGGGCCGAGCGCGCGAGGTCGACTCGGTCGCGTCGGGTCGGGCAGAGCGGGCGAGGTCGACTCGGTCGGGTCGGGTCGGGCCGAGCGGGCGAGGCCGACTCGGTCGGGCCGGGTCGGGCCGAGCGGGCGAGGCCGACTCGGTCGGGTCGGGCCGAGCGGGCGAGGTCGACTCGGTCGGGTCGGGTCGGGCCGAGCGGGCGTGGTCGACTCGGTCAGGTCGGGTCGGGCCTAGCGGGCGAGGTCGACTGGGTCGGGCCGGGCCAGGCCGAGCGGGGGAGGCCGACTCGGTCGGGCCGGGCCGGGCCGAGCGGGCGAGGTCGACTCGGTCGGGTCGGGCCGAGCGGGCGAGGTCGACTCGTTCGGGTCGGGTAGGGCCGAGCGGGCGAGGTCGACTCGGTAAGGTCGGGCCGAGCGGGCGAGGTCGACTCGGTCAGTTCGGGTCCGGCCCAGCGGGCGTGGTCGACTCGGTCGGGTCGGGCCGGGCCTGGGAGGGCGAGGTCGCCTCGGTCGGGTCGGGCTGAGCGGGCGAGGTCAACTCGGTCCGGACGGGTCGGGCGGAGCGGGCGTGGCCGACTCGGTCGGGTCGGGCCGGGAACAGCGGGCGATGTCGACTCGGTCAGGACGGGCTGGGCGGGCGAGTCCGACTCGGTCGGGCAGGGCCGGGCCGGGCGGGGGAGTCCGACTCGGTCGGGCCGGGCCGGGCCGGGGTGGGTGAGGCCGACTCGGTCGGGCCGGGCCGGGCCGGGCCGAGCGGGCGAGGTCTACTCGGTCGGGTCGGGCCGAGCGGGCGAGGTCGACTCGGTCGGGTCTGGTTGGGCCGAGCGGGCGAGGTCGACTCGGTCGGGTCGGGACGAGCGGGCGAGGTCGACTCGGTCGGGTCGGGTCGGGCCGAGCGGGCGTGGTCGACTCGGTCTGGTCGGGCCGAGCGGGCGAGGTCGAATCGGTCGGGTCGGGTCGGGCCGAGCGGGCGTGGTCGACTCGGTCTGGTCGGGCCGGGCGGGCGAGGCCGACTCGGTCGGGCAGGGCCGGGCCGGGCTGGCGAGGCCGACTCGGAGAGACCGGGCCGGGCGGGCGAGGCCGACTCGGTCGAGCCGGGCAGGGCCGGGCGTGGCTGACTCGGTCGGGTCGGGCCGGGCCGTGCGGGGGAGGCCGACTCGGTCGGGTCGGGACGAGCGGGCGAGGTCGACTCGGTCGGGTCGGGTTGGGCCGAGCGGGCGAGTTCGACTCGGTCGGGTCGGGACGAGCGGGCGAGGTCGACTCGGTCGCGTTGGGTCGGGCCGAACGGGCGAGGTCGACTCGGTCGGGTCGGGTCGGGCCGAGCAGGCGAGGTCGACTCGGTCGCGTTGGGTCGGGCCGAGCGGACGAGTTCGACTCGGTCGGGTCGGGTCGGGCCGAGCGGGCGAGTTCGACTCGGTCGGGTCGGGCCGGGTCGAGCGGGCGAGGCCGACTCGGTCGGGCCGGGCCAGGCCTGGGCGGGCAAGGCCGACTCGGTGGGGCCGGGCCGGGCCTGGGCGGGCGAGGTCGCCTCGGTCGGGTCGGGCTGAGCGGGCGAGGTCAACTCGGTCCGGACGGGTCGGGCGGAGCGGGCGTGGCCGACTCGGTCGGGTCGGGCCGGGACGAGCGGGCGATGTCGACTCGGTCAGGACGGGCTGGGCGGGCGAGTCCGACTCGGTCGGGCCGGGATGAGCGGGCGAGTCCGACTCGGTCGGGCAGGGCCGGGCAGAGCGGGGGAGGCCGACTCGGTCGGGCAGGGCCGGGCCGGGCGGGGGAGTCCGACTCGGTCGGGCCGGGCCGGGCCGGGCGTGGGAGGACGACTCGGTCGGGCCGGGCCGGGCCGTGCGGGCAAGGTCGACTCGGTCGTGCCGGGCCGGGCAGTGCGTGGCCGACTCGGTCGTGTCGGGCCGGGCCGAGCAGGGGAGGCCAACTCGGTCGGGCAAGTCCGGGCCGAGCCAGGGAGGCCGACTCGGTCGGGCCGGGTTGGGCGGGGGATGCTGACACGGTTGGGCCGGGCCGGGCGAGGCCGACTCGGCCGGGCCGGGTCGGGCCGGGCGGGGCCGACTCGGTCGGGCCGGGCCGGGCCGGGCGAGGCCGATTCGGTCGGGCCGGGCCGGACCGGGCCGGGCCGTTGAGGCCGACTCGGTCGGGTCGGGTCGGGCCGAGCGCGCGAGGTCGACTCGGTCGCGTCGGGTCGGGCAGAGCGGGCGAGGTCGACTCGGTCGGGTCGGGTCGGGCCGAGCGGGCGAGGCCGACTCGGTCGGGCCGGGTCGGGCCGAGCGGGCGAGGCCGACTCGGTCGGGTCGGGACGAGCGGGCGAGGTCGACTCGATCGGGTCGGGTCGGGCCGAGCGGGCGAGGTCGACTTGGTCGTGTCGGGCCGGTCCGGGCGGGCGAGGCCGACTCGGTCGGGCCGGGCCGAGCGGGCGAGGTCGACTCGGTCGGGTCGGGCCGAGCGGGCGAGGTCGACTCGGTCGGGTCGGGTCGGGCCGAGCGGGCGTGGTCGACTCGGTCAGGTCGGGTCGGGCCGAGCAGGCGAGGTCGACTCGGTCAGGTCGGGTCGGGCCTAGCGGGCGAGGTCGACTGGGTCGGGCCGGGCCAGGCCGAGCGGGGGAGGCCGACTCGGTCGGGCCGGGCCGGGCCGAGCGGGCGAGGTCGACTCGGTCGGGTCGGGCCGAGCGGGCGAGGTCGACTCGTTCGGGTCGGGTAGGGCCGAGCGGGCGAGGTCGACTCGGTAAGGTCGGGCCGAGCGGGCGAGGTCGACTCGGTCAGTTCGGGTCCGGCCCAGCGGGCGTGGTCGACTCGGTCGGGTCGGGCCGGGCCTGGGAGGGCGAGGTCGCCTCGGTCGGGTCGGGCTGAGCGGGCGAGGTCAACTCGGTCCGGACGGGTCGGGCGGAGCGGGCGTGGCCGACTCGGTCGGGTCGGGCCGGGAACAGCGGGCGATGTCGACTCGGTCAGGACGGGCTGGGCGGGCGAGTCCGACTCGGTCGGGCAGGGCCGGGCCGGGCGGGGGAGTCCGACTCGGTCGGGCCGGGCCGGGCCGGGGTGGGTGAGGCCGACTCGGTCGGGCCGGGCCGGGCCGGGCCGAGCGGGCGAGGTCTACTCGGTCGGGTCGGGCCGAGCGGGCGAGGTCGACTCGGTCGGGTCTGGTTGGGCCGAGCGGGCGAGGTCGACTCGGTCGGGTCGGGACGAGCGGGCGAGGTCGACTCGGTCGGGTCGGGTCGGGCCGAGCGGGCGTGGTCGACTCGGTCTGGTCGGGCCGAGCGGGCGAGGTCGAATCGGTCGGGTCGGGGCGGGCCGAGCAGGCGTGGTCGACTCGGTCTGGTCGGGCCGGGCGGGCGAGGCCGACTCGGTCGGGCAGGGCCGGGCCGGGCTGGCGAGGCCGACTCGGAGAGACCGGGCCGGGCGGGCGAGGCCGACTCGGTCGAGCCGGGCAGGGCCGGGCGTGGCTGACTCGGTCGGGTCGGGCCGGGCCGTGCGGGGGAGGCCGACTCGGTCGGGTCGGGACGAGCGGGCGAGGTCGACTCGGTCGGGTCGGGTTGGGCCGAGCGGGCGAGTTCGACTCGGTCGGGTCGGGCCGAACGGGCGAGGTCGACTCGGTCGGGTCGGGTCGGGCCGAGCAGGCGAGGTCGACTCGGTCGCGTTGGGTCGGGCCGAGCGGACGAGTTCGACTCGGTCGGGTCGGGTCGGGCCGAGCGGGCGAGTTCGACTCGGTCGGGTCGGGCCGGGTCGAGCGGGCGAGGCCGACTCGGTCGGGCCGGGCCAGGCCTGGGCGGGCAAGGCCGACTCGGTGGGGCCGGGCCGGGCCTGGGCGGGCGAGGTCGCCTCGGTCGGGTCGGGCTGAGCGGGCGAGGTCAACTCGGTCCGGACGGGTCGGGCGGAGCGGGCGTGGCCGACTCGGTCGGGTCGGGCCGGGACGAGCGGGCGATGTCGACTCGGTCAGGACGGGCTGGGCGGGCGAGTCCGACTCGGTCGGGCCGGGATGAGCGGGCGAGTCCGACTCGGTCGGGCAGGGCCGGGCAGAGCGGGGGAGGCCGACTCGGTCGGGCAGGGCCGGGCCGGGCGGGGGAGTCCGACTCGGTCGGGCCGGGCCGGGCCGGGCGTGGGAGGACGACTCGGTCGGGCCGGGCCGGGCCGGGCGGGGGAGGCCGACTCGGTTGGGCCGGGCCGGGCCGACTTGGCAGGGCCGGGCCAGGCCGACTCGGTCGGGCCGGGCCAGGCCGACTCGGTCGGGTCGCGCCGGGACGAGCGGGCGAGGCCGACTCGGTCGGGTCGGGCCGGTCCGAGTGGGCGTAGCCGACTCGGTCGGGTTGGGCCGAGCGGGCGAGGTAGACTCGGTCGGGTCGGGTGGGGCCGAGCGGGCGAGGTCGACTCGGTCGGGCCGGGCCGGGCGGGCGAGTCCGACTCGGTCGGGCCGGGCCGGGCGGGCGAGGCCGACTCGGTCGGGTCGTGCCGGGCTGAGCGGGGGAGGCAGACTCGGTCGGATCGGGACGAGCGGGCGAGGTCGACTCGGTCAGATCGGGCCGAGCAGGCGAGGTCGACTCGGTCGGGCCGGGCCGGGAGGGCGAGGTCGACTCGGTCGGGTCGGGTCGGGTCGGGCCGGGCCGAGCGGGGGAGGCAGACTCGGTCGGATCGGGACGAGCGGGCGAGGTCGACTCGGTCAGATCGGGCCGAGCAGGCGAGGTCGACTCGGTCGGGCCGGGCCGGGAGGGCGAGGTCGACTCGGTCGGGTCGGGCCGAGCGGGCAAGGTCGACTCGATCGGGTCGGGCCGAGCGGGCGAGGTCGACTCGTTCGGGTCAAGTCGGGTCGGGCCGGGCTGGGTGGGGCCGACACGGCCGGGCCGGGCCGACTCGGTCGGGCCGGGGCGGGCGAGGCCGACTCGGTCGGGCCGGGCCGGGCGGGCGAGGTCGACTCGGTCGGGTCGGGGCGAGCGGGCGAGGTCGACTCAGTCGGGCCGGGCCGGGCCGTGCCTGGCGACGCCGACTCGGTCGGGCCGGGCCGGGCGGGGAGGGCGAGGCCGACTCGGTCGGGCCGGGCCGGGCCGAGCAGGGGAGGCCGACTCGGTCGGGTCGGGACGAGCGGGCGAGGTCGACTCGGTGGGGTCGGGTCGGGCCGAGCGGGCAAGGTCGACTCGGTCGGGTCGGGCCGGGCCGAGCGGTCGAGGTCGACTCGTTCGGGGTGGGCCGAGCGGGCGAGGTCTACTCGGTCGGGTCGGGCCGGGCCGAGCTGGCGAGGTCGACTCGGTTGGGCCGGGCCGGGCGGGCTAAGTCGACTCGGTCGGGCCGGGTCGGGCCGAGCGGGCGAGTTCGACTCGGTCGGGACGGGCCGGACCGGGCCGGGCCGGGCAAGGCCGACTCGGTCGGGCCGGGCCGGGCCGGGTGAGGCAGACTCGGTCGGGTCGGGCCGAGCGGGTGAGGTCGACTCGCTCGGGTCGGGTCGGGCCGAGCGGGCGAGGTCGACTCGCTCGGGGTCGGGTCGGGCCGAGCGGGCGAGGTCGACTCGGTCTTGTCGGGTCAGGCCGAGCGGGCGAGGTCGACTCGGTCGGGCCGGGCCGGGCCGAGTGGGCGGGGTCGACTCGGTCGGGGCGGGCCGAGCGGGCGAGGTCGACTCGGTCGGGTCGGGCCGGGCCGAGCGGGCGAGTTTGACTCGGTCGGGTCGGGCGGAGCGGGAGAGGTCGACTCGGTCGGGCCGGGCCGGGCCGAGTAGGCGAGGTCGACTCGGTCAGGTCGGGTCAGGCCGAGCGGGCGAGGTCGTCTCGGTCGGGTTGGGTCAGGCCGGGGGAGGCCGACTCGGTCGGGTCGGGCGGAGCGGGCGAGGTCGACTCGGTCGGGCCTGGCCGGGCCGAGAGGTGGAGGCCGACTCGGTCGGGTCGGGTCGGGCCGAGCGGGCGAGGTCGACTCGGTCGGGTCGGGTCGGGCCGAGCGGGCGAGGTAGACTAGGTCGGGCCTGGTCCAGCGGGCGAGGTCGACTCGGTCGGGTCGGGTCGGGCCGAGCGGGCGAGGTCGACTCGCTCGGGTCGGGTCAGGCCGGGCGGGCGAGGCCGACTCGGTCGACTCGGGCCGGGCCGAGCAGGCTAGGCCGACTCGGTCGGGTCGGGTCGAGCGGGCGAGGCAGACTCGGTCGGGCCGGGCCGAGCGGGCGAGGCAGACTCGGTCGGGCCGGGCCGGGCTGGGAGGGCTAGGCTGACTCGGTCGGGCCGGGCCGGGCGGGCTAGGCCGACTCGGTAGGGCCGGGCCGGGCCGGGCGGGCGAGGCCGAATCGGTCGGGTCGGGCCGAGCGGGCGAGGTCGACTCGCTCGGGTTGGGTCGGGCCGGGCGGGCGAGGTCGACTCTTTCGGGACGGGCCGGGCCGAGCGGGCGAGGTCGACTCGGTCGGGTCGGGCAGGGCCGAGCGGGCGAGGTCGACTCGGTCGGGCCGGGCCAAGCGGGCGAGGCCGACTCGGTCGGGTCGGGCCGAGCGGGCGAGGCCGACTCGGTCGAGTCGGGCCGAGCGGGCGAGGTCGACTCGGTCGGGTCGGGTCGGGCCGAGCGGGCGAGTTCGACTCGGTCGGGGGGCGCCGAGCGGTCGAGGTCGACTCGGTTGGGCCGGGCCGAGCGGGCGAGGCCGACTCGGTCGGATCGGGTCGGGCCGAGATGGCGAGGTCGACTCGGTCGGGTCGGGTCGGGCCGAGCGGGCGTGTCCAAGTCGGTTGGGCCGGGCCGGGCGGACGAGGCCGACTCGGTCGGGCCGGGCCGGGCCGGGCTGGCGAGGCCGACTCGGTCGGGATGGGCCGGGCGGGCGAGGCCGACTCGGTCGGGCCCGGGCGGGCTGAGCGGGCGAGGCCGACTCGGTCGGGCCGGGCCGGGCCTGGGAGGGCGAGGCCGACTCGGTGGGTCCGGGCCGGGCCTGGGCGGGCGAGGTCGACTCGGTCGGTCCGGGCCGGGCCGAGCGGGCGAGGTCGCCTCGGTCGGGTCGGGCTGAGCGGGCTAGGTCAACTCGGTCCGGACGGGTCGGGCCGAGATGGCGATGTCGACTCGGTCAGGACGGGCCGGGCGGACAAGGTCGACTCGGTCGGGTCGGGCCGGGCCGAGCGGGCGAGGTCGACTCGTTCGGGTCGGGCCGGGACGAGCGGGCGAAGCCGACTCGGTCGGGTCGGATTGGGCCAAGCGGTCGAGGACGACTCGGTCGGGCCGGGCCGGGCCGATCGGGCGTGACCGACTCGGTCGGGTCGGGCCGGGCCGAGCGGGCGAGGCCGACTCGGTTGGACCGGTGCGGGCCGAGCGGGCGAGGCCGACTCGGTCGGGCCGGTCCGGGCCTGGGCGGGCGAGGTCGACTTGGTCGGGCCGGGCCGGGCCGGGCGGGGGAGGCCGACTCGGTCGGGCCGGGCCTACTCGGCAGGGCCGGGCAGGGCCGGGCCGGGCCGGGCCGGGCTGACTCGGTAGGGCCGGGCCAGGCCGACTCGGTCGGGTCGGGCCGGGCCGAGCGGGCGAGGTCGACTCGGTCGGTTCGGGCAGAGTGGGCGAGGTCGACTCGGTCGGGTCGGGTCGGGCAGAGCGGGCGAGGTCGACTTGGTCGGGCCGGGCCGGGCGGGCGAGTCCAACTCGGTCGGGCCGGGCGGGCGGGCGATGTCGACTCGGTCGGGTCCGGCCGAGCGGGCCAGGTCGAATCGGTCGGGTCGGGTCGGGCCGAGCGGGCGAGGTCGACTCGGTCGGGTGGGGCCGGGCCGAGCGGGCGAGGCCGACTCGGTCGGGCCGGGCCGGGCCGGGGCGGGCGAGGCCGACTCTGTTGGGCCGGGCCAGGGCGGGCGAGGCCGACTCGGTCGGGCCGGGCCGGGCCGGGCGAGGCCGAATCGGTCGGGCCGGGACGGGCCGGCGAGGCCGACTCGGTCGGGCCGGGCCGGGCCGAGCGGAGTAGGCCGACACGGTCGGGCCGGGTCGGGCCGAGCGGGCGAGGTCGACTCGGTCGGGCCGGGCCGGGCTGAGCGGGCGAGGTCTACTCGGTCGGGTCGGGCCGAGCGGGCGAGTTCGACTCGGTCGGGTTGGGCCGAGCGGGCGAGGTCGACTCGGTCGGGTCGGGTCGGGCCGAGTGGGCGAGGCCGACTCGGTCGGGTCAGGTCGGGCCGAGCGGGCGAGGCCGACTCGGTCGAGCCGGGCCGGGCCGGGCGTGGCCAACTCGGTCGGGTCGGGCCGGGCCGTGCGGGGGAGGCCGACTCGGTCGGGCCGAGCAGGGGAGGCCGACTCGGTCGAGTCGGGCCGAGCGGGCGAGGCCGACTCTGTCGGGCCGGGCCGGGGCGGGCGTGCGAGGCCGACTCGGTTGGGCCGGGCCGGGCGGGCGAGGCCGACACGGTCAGGCCGGGCTGGGCGGGCGAGGTCGACTCAGTCGGGCCGGGCCCAGCGGGCGAGGTCGCTTCGTTCGGGTCGGGTCGGGCCGAGCGGGCGAGGTCGACTCGGTCGGGTCGGGCCGAGGCGGGCGAGGTCGACTCGGTCGAGTCGAGCCGAGCCGAGCGGGCGAGGTCGACTCGGTCGAGTCGAGCCGAGCCGAGCGGGCGAGGTCGACTCGGTCGAGTCGAGCCGAGCCGAGCGGGCGAGGTCGACTCGGTCGAGTCGAGCCGAGCCGAGCGGGCGAGGTCGACTCGGTCGAGTCGAGCCGAGCCGAGCGGGCGAGGTCGACTCGGTCGAGTCGAGCCGAGCCGAGCCGGCGAGGTCGACTCGGTCGAGTCGAGCCGAGCCGGCGAGGTCGACTCGGTCGAGTCGAGCCGAGCCGGCGAGGTCGACTCGGTCGAGTCGAGCCGAGCGGGCGAGGTCGACTCGGTCGAGTCGAGCCGAGCGGGCGAGGTCGACTCGGTCGAGTCGAGCCGAGCGGGCGAGGTCGACTCGGTCGAGTCGAGCCGAGCGGGCGAGGTCGACTCGGTCGAGTCGAGTCGAGCGGGCGAGGTCGACTCGGTCGAGTCGAGTCGAGCGGGCGAGGTCGACTCGGTCGAGTCGAGTCGAGTCGAGCGGGCGAGGTCGACTCGGTCGAGTCGAGTCGAGTCGAGCGGGCGAGGTCGACTCGGTCGAGTCGAGTCGAGTCGAGCGGGCGAGGTCGACTCGGTCGAGTCGAGTCGAGCGGGCGAGGTCGACTCGGTCGAGTCGAGTCGAGCGGGCGAGGTCGACTCGGTCGAGTCGAGTCGAGTCGAGCGGGCGAGGTCGACTCGGTCGAGTCGAGTCGAGTCGAGCGGGCGAGGTCGACTCGGTCGAGTCGAGTCGAGCGGGCGAGGTCGACTCGGTCGAGTCGAGTCGAGCGGGGCGAGGTCGACTCGGTCGAGTCGAGTCGAGTCGAGCGGGCGAGGTCGACTCGGTCGAGTCGAGTCGAGTCGAGCGGGCGAGGTCGACTCGGTCGAGTCGAGTCGAGTCGAGCGGGCGAGGTCGACTCGGTCGAGTCGAGTCGAGTCGAGCGAGGTCGACTCGGTCGAGTCGAGTCGAGCGGGCGAGGTCGACTCGGTCGAGTCGAGTCGAGCGGGCGAGGTCGACTCGGTCGAGTCGAGTCGAGCGGGCGAGGTCGACTCGGTCGAGTCGAGTCGAGCGGGGCGAGGTCGACTCGGTCGAGTCGAGTCGAGCGGGCGAGGTCGACTCGGTCGAGTCGAGTCGAGCGGGCGAGGTCGACTCGGTCGAGTCGAGTCGAGCGGGCGAGGTCGACTCGGTCGAGTCGAGTCGAGCGGGCGAGGTCGACTCGGTCGAGTCGAGTCGAGCGGGCGAGGTCGACTCGGTCGAGTCGAGTCGAGTCGAGCGGGCGAGGTCGACTCGGTCGAGTCGAGTCGAGTCGAGCGGCGAGGTCGACTCGGTCGAGTCGAGTCGAGTCGAGCGGGCGCGAGGTCGACTCGGTCGAGTCGAGTCGAGTCGAGCGGGCGAGGTCGACTCGGTCGAGTCGAGTCGAGCCGAGCGGGGCGAGGTCGACTCGGTCGAGTCGAGTCGAGCCGAGCGGGCGAGGTCGACTCGGTCGAGTCGAGTCGAGCCGAGCGGGCGAGGTCGACTCGGTCGAGTCGAGTCGAGCGGGCGAGGTCGACTCGGTCGAGTCGAGTCGAGCGGGCCGAGGTCGACTCGGTCGAGTCGAGTCGAGTCGAGCGGGCGAGGTCGACTCGGTCGAGTCGAGTCGAGTCGAGCGGGCGAGGTCGACTCGGTCGAGTCGAGTCGAGCGGCGGCGAGGTCGACTCGGTCGAGTCGAGTCGAGCGGGCGAGGTCGACTCGGTCGAGTCGAGTCGAGCGGGCGAGGTCGACTCGGTCGAGTCGAGTCGAGCGGGCGAGGTCGACTCGGTCGAGTCGAGTCGAGCGGGGGCGAGGGTCGACTCGGTCGAGTCGAGTCGAGCGGGCGAGGTCGACTCGGTCGAGTCGAGTCGACGGTCGAGTCGAGCGGCGAGGTCGACTCGGTCGAGTCGAGCGGGCGAGGTCGACTCGGTCGAGTCGAGTCGAGCGGGCGAGGTCGACTCGGTCGAGTCGAGCCGAGCGGGCGAGGTCGACTCGGTCGAGTCGAGCGGGGCGAGGTCGACTCGGTCGAGTCGAGTCGAGCGGGCGAGGTCGACTCGGTCGAGTCGAGCGGCGGGCGAGGTCGACTCGGTCGAGTCGAGTCGAGCGGGCGAGGTCGACTCGGTCGAGTCGAGTCGAGTCGAGCGGCGAGGTCGACTCGGTCGAGTCGAGTCGAGCGGTCGACTCGGTCGAGTCGAGTCGAGCGGGCGAGGTCGACTCGGTCGAGTCGAGTCGAGTCGAGCGGGCGAGGTCGACTCGGTCGAGTCGAGTCGAGCGGGCGAGGTCGACTCGGTCGAGTCGAGTCGAGCGGGCGAGGTCGACTCGGTCGAGTCGAGTCGAGCGCGGCGAGGTCGACTCGGTCGAGTCGAGTCGAGCGGGCGAGGTCGACTCGGTCGGTCGAGTCGAGTCGAGCGGGCGAGGTCGACTCGGTCGAGTCGAGTCGAGTCGAGTCGAGCGGAGCGAGGTCGACTCGGTCGAGTCGAGTCGAGTCGAGCGGGCGGTCGACTCGGTCGAGTCGAGTCGAGTCGAGCGGGCGAGGTCGACTCGGTCGAGTCGAGTCGAGTCGAGCGGGCGAGGTCGACTCGGTCGAGTCGAGTCGAGTCGAGCGGGCGAGGTCGACTCGGTCGAGTCGAGTCGAGTCGAGTCGAGCGGGCGAGGTCGACTCGGTCGAGTCGAGTCGAGTCGAGTCGAGCGGGCGAGGTCGACTCGGTCGAGTCGAGTCGAGCGGGCGAGGTCGACTCGGTCGAGTCGAGTCGAGCGGGGCGAGGTCGACTCGGTCGAGTCGAGTCGAGCGGGCGAGGTCGACTCGGTCGAGTCGAGTCGAGCGGGCGAGGTCGACTCGGTCGAGTCGAGTCGAGTCGAGCGGGCGAGGCGAGGGTCGACTCGGTCGAGTCGAGTCGAGCGGGCGAGGTCGACTCGGTCGAGTCGAGTCGAGCGGGCGAGGTCGACTCGGTCGAGTCGAGCGGGCGAGGTCGACTCGGTCGAGTAGAGTCGAGTCGAGCGGGCGAGGTCGACTCGGTCGAGTCGAGTCGAGCGGGGCGAGGTCGACTCGGTCGAGTCGAGTCGAGTCGAGCGGCGAGGCGAGGTCGACTCGGTCGGTCGAGTCGAGTCGAGCGTCGAGGCGGGCGAGGTCGACTCGGTCGAGTCGAGTCGAGCGGGCGAGGTCGACTCGGTCGAGTCGAGTCGAGTCGAGCGGGCTGAGGTCGACTCGGTCGAGTCGAGTCGAGTCGAGCGGGCGAGGTCGACTCGGTCGAGTCGAGTCGAGTCGAGCGGGCGAGGTCGACTCGGTCGAGTCGAGTCGAGTCGACGGCGGGCGAGGTCGACTCGGTCGAGTCGAGTCGAGCGCGGGGCGAGGTCGACTCGGTCGAGTCGAGTCGAGCGGGGCGAGGTCGACTCGGTCGAGTCGAGTCGAGTCGAGCGGGCGAGGTCGACTCGGTCGAGTCGAGTCGAGTCGAGCGGGCGAGGTCGACTCGGTCGAGTCGAGTCGAGTCGAGCGGAGGCGAGGTCGACTCGGTCGAGTCGAGTCGAGTCGAGCGGCGAGGTCGACTCGGTCGAGTCGAGTCGAGTCGAGCGGGCGAGGTCGACTCGGTCGAGTCGAGTCGAGTCGAGCGGGCGAGGTCGACTCGGTCGAGTCGAGTCGAGTCGAGCGGGCGAGGTCGACTCGGTCGAGTCGAGTCGAGTCGAGCGGGCGAGGTCGACTCGGTCGAGTCGAGTCGAGTCGAGCGGGGCGAGGTCGACTCGGTCGAGTCGAGTCGAGTCGAGCGGGCGAGGTCGACTCGGTCGAGTCGAGTCGAGCGGCGGGCGAGGTCGACTCGGTCGAGTCGAGTCGAGTCGAGCGGGCGAGGTCGACTCGGTCGAGTCGAGTCCGAGGCGAGGTCGAGTCGAGCGGGCGAGGTCGACTCGGTCGAGTCGAGTCGAGCGGGCGAGGTCGACTCGGTCGAGTCGAGTCGAGTCGAGCGGGCGAGGTCGACTCGGTCGAGTCGAGTCGAGCGGGCGAGGTCGACTCGGTCGAGTCGAGTCGAGCGGGCGAGGTCGACTCGGTCGAGTCGAGTCGAGTCGAGCGGGCGAGGTCGACTCGGTCGAGTCGAGTCGAGTCGAGCGGAGCGAGGTCGACTCGGTCGAGTCGAGTCGAGTCGAGCGGGCGAGGTCGACTCGGTCGAGTCGAGTCGAGTCGAGCGGGCGAGGTCGACTCGGTCGAGTCGAGTCGAGTCGAGCGGGCGAGGTCGACTCGGTCGAGTCGAGTCGAGTCGAGCGGGCGAGGTCGACTCGGTCGAGTCGAGTCGAGTCGAGCGGGGCGAGGTCGACTCGGTCGAGTCGAGTCGAGTCGAGCGGGCGAGGTCGACTCGGTCGAGTCGAGTCGAGTCGAGCGGGCGAGGTCGACTCGGTCGAGTCGAGTCGAGTCGAGCGGGCGAGGTCGACTCGGTCGAGTCGAGTCGAGTCGAGCGGGGCGAGGTCGACTCGGTCGGAGTCGAGTCGAGCGGTGCGAGGTCGACTCGGTCGAGTCGAGTCCGAGCGGTGGCGAGGTCGACTCGGTCGAGTCGAGTCGAGCCGAGCGGGCGAGGTCGACTCGGTCGAGTCGAGCCGAGCAGAGCGGGCGAGGTCGACTCGGTCGAGTCGAGTCGAGCGGGCGAGGTC